>JABFPB010003085.1:0-17994 GCA_022817645.1 Ceratoteleas bidentatus | reverse complement strand
AGTAATATGTTCTAACATACCATTGTCCAATATTTGCACAGATATTGTCTGATGCTCCATTTGAGTTATATTAGATTATATTTAGTAAATTGATTGCTGTAAATATTGTGCAAATATTTCCTAATTTTTCTGATTGGGTTCTTCATGTAAGATGACCATATTTTAGAAATGGGATAGGATACGTCGCGATTACTTTATGCTATGTTAAATTTACTGGAATTCTAATCATTTTTGTTACAACATTTTTCACAGTGTATTATTGACTATTCGACTTATTTGTTACGTGATGTTTTTTAATATTCGTTAAACAATATTTTCAAAGAGATGTCAAAATATCTTTATTCAAAGAATTTTTATTCAGAAACTTATCATTTCAGCGTTTTCATTTCAAGATTCCAAAGCTACCAGATGAATTTTAATTATATCGCTTTTAGAAGTTCAAATTCCAACAAGGTCCGACAGTCTTAATTAAAAAAATTTGAAAGAAGAAATTGCAAGATTTGCTCAGATTTTATTTTACAATAAATTGCTGTATGTGAAATCGAAATTATTATTTCTCAGCCCAAGGAAACATTAATGGAGAAACATTAACCCATCCTGTCGCTGTTTTGCGTATATTTTTTTCATCCTCGAGCAATGTAAAGTATTACCGCTACAAGTTTATAAGCGCACGACGTTAACGTCATTATGTAAACATAAATAGATTTGGGCTCGATAAACTGAAGGGCCGCTTCCGAGATTAGTAATTCGATTGCGATTGCGAATCCGGATAAGTGATTTTGAATTACTAATACAGCTCTACTTTATTAGCCGACATTATCTTAGGAATTCTCGCCCAATTCCAAACACAATCCTTTTGGAATTCCGTTTCCGAAACATGGAAAGAATTACAACTTTCAAATTTCATTGAAAACAGCCCATTTTACTTTTCTATCCAACACCCTGAATTTTCTTTTTCATTTAACAATCACCACCCTTAAAAATATAGAAATCATCTAACTTAATTGTAAAAATGCCTGAAGTTGAGGTGTCTAAATTAATACACATGGTGTCTTAATGGCTGCTTATTAAGACACATAGAGTCTTACCGCCATATCCAAATAACACGGAGTTTCTTAAGACGCTATAAAGTGAAAATTAAACTTAAAAATGGGGACAAAAACGTCATAATTAAGACGCTTCTTTTTACAGTGTTAACCTCAAAACTTACACTCTAACCTGCCGCACCAATTAAAACTCGCCATTAACCACAGTAAATTCAAATCGTTCCAATTCCAGTTTAAATAAAACATTCAAAATTACGGACTTTCAACTTTACAGTTTCCTCCCAATTTCGTTCAAGCTTCAGATTATCAGTTTCCCTTACAAGTCGTGCATTAATATCGACGTTCGTACGAATTGACTAATTAGTGGCGTTATAATTGCTTAACATTGACAACGACTCGGAACAATGATTAATGTAATAATGACGGCTTATCATTAATGCATTACAGTTCAACCGCGAACAGTCGCCGATATTCATGGACCGGAAACGTTTGCGCATAATTACCGCGCGACAGACGTTCACCGAGATTGTCGCTGGATAAGCAGGGGGGGGGTCAGTGGGCGAATAATTCCGGTGCCGCGAAATAATCAGCGGGCGTAAATAAGGGACGATAATCAGTCATTCGCGTGGGAACGATTGTCCTGTAACGTTAATCCCGGCCACTGATTGCGTGGTGCGACGTATTTCGCGCGATCGCCATTAAGTCATTTCAGGAAATTATTCGGCCGGGTTGTTAATGGCTGCGACTTGGCGTTCGCGGGGCTAATTAATTGCGAATGACGAGCGATTTATTTGGATATATACGAATTACTCAGAGCGATTATGCACGGAAAGATGCATTTAATTATGCGCCGAGTTTTGCGGGTGCGTTTGATCTTGGGGCGCACGAAAATGCTGGGGCGAAGCCGTTTTTCGGCGAGATTTCACGTGGAAAATAAGCCGGAATATGATCCTTTTCGGTTGAAAGGAGAAAACATGGTGCGAAAATGTTTTTGTATACACCCAGAAAACGAAAACCGTTTGAAACCGATACAAATATCAGGCAAAATAGTATCGATTTCAATAACTTATCTTAAGCGGTTCAAACGGATACATTTGGGCTTCAAATTACAAAAATTTTTTCATTAATTTTTTTATTTTATAATAGTAATAATGTTATTTTAAAATTATATTTCCGCTCCATGTCTTGTTAATATTAAGTTATAAGCGTTTGAACATGTTATTAAAAAAAAAAAAAATACTTGCACTACCCCGTGTGGAAATAATAATACGGCCCAAGAGTGGCCCAGTACCGATGCCGATCTTGATAACACTGTTTAAATGGTACCGATTGTTTAGTTTTCCAGTATTGTGCCAGGATTAGAATGATAACGGCGGCTGGACTAGGGCCCAGTAGTCAGACAGTACCTTTCTAGTACCGATTTACAGTGGACACGGTATTGGCCCAACGTTGGCAAACGATAGCACCTGACTCTTAGAAAATATTAATAAACAATTCAGTATGTAATTAAACAGTGATTTACTAATTATCTATATCATATTATTTTTCATTTGATTATAGAACGTTTTACACATTTTGAATATACTTTTTAACATAAAACTTACTTTGAAACACCGAGAATTGAATTACCTACTTAGCATTTCATGCAAAATGTTCCACATATTTTGTCAACCGGCTGTAAACTGCCAACGTTGGCCCGATGTCGTCCCGACTTTGGCCCTGTAGTTATGTGACGCTTAGAACTAGGAGAAGGAACATATGTTTTTGAGAAGAAGGCAAAGAAGGCAAAATGCGTTTTGTCACATTTTTTTGGTAACGGTTACAAAAAATAGTAACGGTTACTAGAATTTTCTCTCAGTGAATAAGTTGAAAAGTAACTGGAATTTAAAATGTTAAGAACATGCAACGAAGTTTGAGACACCAAATCCCTAAATGAACATCACAAATTCTGTCTCTCCACTTATCTAAACGATAAAAACTCAACTTGCAAAATAAACCTTCATCTCACCACTGACAATCGTCTACCCAAATCGAAATGCGCATTCGCTTTGTGCCTTGGCAGCTTACCGGCTCATCGCCAGCTCTGAATCGCGCTTCGCTATGCCCTTTGACCCGGCTTTTCCAATCTCCACAAACGGCATGAAATATTAACCTCGCAATCATAAAATCAGCTATAACACGATTTACGGTCGAGCATAATTAAATACGGACAAGACCCGAACTCTGATACCGATGTTGCCCTGAATTATTCACACATCCCAACCGACCAAGGCGCCGAGACACTTCGGTCTCAGTCTCCTCGATTATTTAGCGATTATTTAGTGCGCGATTTAAGTTTAATTGAATGTTATTAACGTTTCACATAATCGGATCGCTGGCGCGGAAAATTCATATTCCAATGCAACCGAATAAGTCGCGCCCCGTTCCAAGCCGGCAACTTGCTAATCAACGCGACGGGAATTAGATAAGAAAGTTTCGTCGGAAGCTGTACGTTTGTTGTGACTTGATGCCAATACTAATTGAACATTACAATCCGTTGAGACGTCGCGAAAGTTGACGCTTCGACAGCTGGAATTCCGAGAGCAAATTTGACGGATCCAGAAGGCAGATAGAAAAGTAAGAATTTGTACTTTTTAAAGAGGTTCGATCCGGTTGAGTCAAATGAGCATCTTAAGTTTTTTACCAAAATGTTACAGTATTGCATTTTGGTTTAAAAATGGTAGAAATGAAAGCGTTGAAGCTGAAAAATTAATTATAGTTATGTCCTTGTTAAACATTGTAATTTTGTGCAAAAATCATTAACAGTCTGTAAGTCAATAGACGAAAATTATAAGAATAATTCTTTATCTGTACTTTTTGTAACAACATCCGTAATTTGAAAACCGAATATATCTGGTAAAAAGCAGGGTTGCCGTTGATTAAAATTCGTCCAAATAGGATTGTGCATCTCGTTTTCATTATCCGCGAGATTAAGAGGCGAGATTGTGTCCGGCGAATTCCGGGATACGATAGGGTTTTTGTTGTTATTAACTCATATGATACAGCTGTAATGTTCTGCGGCAAACAATAATTTTCGTGAAGTTGTTCAAATAAATGCAAAGTCGCATAATTTTCATAATTTACATGTATGAATACCATAAATAATCATATTTAATACATAAGTATATATTCTGATTTTTATTAATGGTTTTCGATATCACATCTCATATGCAGAAGACAAAAAACCAATTATTAGAATAATCGAACAACTGTAACAGGTACAACTGTAAAGAAAATGGCCGTCAGAAGTCTTGTCTGAAATTCATGTGGGATGGATATGTGCACAGTTTGCTAAATTACGATTAAATTGTTTATAGGTAAAATCTTTATTGGATATCGGTGGTTACTTTCATATCTATTATCGCTACAGATAATATTCATAAAATTTCGTTAAATTAATTCACATACCACACGTATAACAGAAGTTGTTTTGTTTCGGCATCAACTTTCGAAATTATCCGCTTTTTTAAATTAATTACATTATAATGAACCACTGCATCGATATAAACTAAAAAACGCGGCGTTTTATTACATATTAACAATGCGCTGTTTTAATTATTCTAATTAAGCGATTATATAGTTTCGCAAAATGCGAGATACTTTTCACATTGGAAAATCTGAGGCTGAGTGTATTATTTGTTCATTTTTTGTCGCCGCTTTAATATACGATGTAACATATACATAATGCAAGTGATATTTGAAGTTTTCACGATCAAAGTGAAATTATGAAGTGTATGTAATAACACATTAGCTTGTTTTCGGTTTCGCAAAAAATGGTATAAAAATTAAGAGAAACAAACGAACATGTGAGATTAAATATGCGTTTACACTTGATGGATGTTATTGCCAAATAATTGTTTTTGTGATTTTATAAATTATTTACTGGACGATCGATTCGTGAGTAGCCCGAAATTAATAAATATATACAATGTGTGACCATTTACGGTCAGGCGAACAATGAATATTGGAAATAAATTTTAGTAAATATCGGTGTATTTAAATCTATGCTAAATTTGGAATGAGTTTGTAAATTGATTGAGGTTGGATTTTGGGTCGAATCAAGGGAGAATAAACAGTCCTTTTTAAATTAACATTTATTGTAAAATAAAATATCAGTCTGAAGATTTAAATGTGTTCAACTATGAATGAGTTTGGATCAAGTTTTCGGCTTATCGAAGCAACATTGTTGAATTCACAAGGATCATTTTTTCAAATGTTGATGAATATCAGTTATAGCTTGACCTCCCATTTAGGGAACGCGTTTTGTCCAAAGGTTTTGGGTTAGATATTGTTCATACAAAACGCGTTCCCTCACTACGATTTCATTATTCAACCAATCTTGTTGAAAATCTGCAGAAATATTCCTCGTTTAACAAAGAATCTCGTGGTTTCACGGTTTTCAAGACTATTATTATAGTTTATGAATTATTGAAAAAAAACACGTTTGGTGTGAAATGGCCGATTCACAATTGCTCAGTCCGTTCGACATCACCTTAACACCGTGGACTTACACCCGATGATAGGATGAAATTTCTCTCAATGCAGTGAGAAACATTTCAGCCTCTTGCGTGAAATTCAACGTACTAAAACGGTTTTCTAATGGCACACTCGACTATTGCAGGTGGACGAAAGTGGGCTCGATCCGCGGCGGCAAGGAGGTGCGCCTGGACACCATCATCTGGCCGGGCGGCGGGATCGTGCCGGCGTACATGGAACAGGGCGGCGAGAAGGTCGGGATGCCCGCGTACCGGATCGTGACCGCGTTGGCGCCCCCTTTCGCCATGGCGACGACCATGCAGGAAGGCCTATGTCTTCGCGGGATCGTGTGCCGCGTGGGCCGCGAGACCAAGTGCTGCTACGGCTACAGCATGGACCTGCTGACGTACATCTCGCGCGAGCTCGAGTTCCGGTTCGACTTGTACGTCGCGAAGGACGGCCTGTTCGGCAAGCGGAACGGCCGGAACGGCTCCTGGAGCGGGATTGTAGGCGAGCTGATCTCGGGCCGGGCGCAGCTCGCGTTCGCGCCAATGAGCGTGTCCGCGATGCGCGCTGAAGTGATCGACTTCACTATCCCGTATTACTTTAGCGGCGTGAGCTTCCTCACGGCGCCAAAGTTACGCTCGGACATCCCGCTGCTCGCGTTCCTGCAGCCGTTTAGCACCGAGCTCTGGGTCGCGGTGTTCACCTCGCTCAACATCACCGCAATGGCCGTGGCCGCGTACGAATGGCTCAGTCCGTTCGGGCTCAATCCCTGGGGCAGGCAGCGCAGCAAGAACTTCTCGATCGCGAGCGCCCTCTGGGTCATGTGGGGCCTGCTCTGCGGTCACCTCGTGGCTTTTAAGGTAACTTCAAGCAAGGAGCAAGAAAAAGGGTTCGCAAACGTGTGTTAAAGTTTCTACAAATTCTAGTGATTTATCAAAGACTGAAGGCATTTGTGATTGTGAAAGAGAAATTTATGAGAGAATACAAAGATTTTCGTACGAAGATTATATAATATATGTTGGAATTGATTTTACAGTTTTAGCCGAAAAAATATTTAGTCTTTACACGGAAAAAATTCTAGTATGACACCTGAACCATGAAAAGAGTGACAGCTGCACATCTAGACTTGTGATGACTGTCTCGAAAGGGATGTCTGCTGCCCCTTTTCGAGCAACAGTTATCCCAATGTTGGGATGATACACTCTTAGAACAGCCCAATTGCCTCAACCAGGAATCTTATTGCCTTAAATATAAGAGAGTTCCTCTTCTTGTCACAAGAGGAATCTTCTTGTGGTAAGAATATTCCGGTTAAGGCAATCGGATATTTTAAAAGATTTCTTAGAGTGTAGCCGCCCCAAGTTTAGCTACGTCTGTTTTTGGGGCAATTATCGTACTAAATGTTCTGTGAAAGAAATATCTATAGAAAATATTAGGATTCAATAGGAAATGTTTAATCAATTGATTTTTAATGGAAATATTTCGATTATACACGGAAAACCGTGGGCATCACTGAGTCGTGCGACGCTGACAATCAACAATTCACAGTAACGAGGACACTACTGAGTCATACGCAGACGCTATTCAGCCGTGTGCAATACATACTCAATGGCATGTATTATCCGCGCACGTCTTAGCACTGTGATTTGTTGATTTTCATCATCGCACGACTACACTGAAAAAAGATGCGTGCGACTGTTACCCGTTGAAACGGGTAACTGTTACACTTTGGCCAAAGTGTAACCGTCGCACGACGCTGCGGGTAATGGTTACTCGGAAGCCGTCGCTCGCGCCCGTAAATGCGACAGTCGCACGCGCAAGGGGTAACCGTTACCCGCCAAGCGGGTAACCGTTCACCCATGTGCCCGAGCGACTATCGCACTCGCCAAAATGCGACAGTCGCACGCTAAAGGGTAACCGTTGCACGCATATTTTTTCGGTGTGTGCACCAAGGAAGTAAAGTTGATTTTTACTCCCGGGGGCGAAACACGCACGCCTGAGCAAGAGGCTCGCCGAAAGCGAGCAGTAGGTGAGGGATGCTTGTTTTGCCCGAGATAGTAAACCCTGACAACAACCAATTTCACAGTGAAGTCACAGTGAACTCACTGTGAAGTCACGTGTCAATCACCAGCGTTTGGCTGTTTCCTCACATTGCGAAGTTATTGTGAAGTATGACTGACAAGTTCCTCCCAAATCGTTCTGAAGTGCCTGTGAATCCCCTGTGAAGTGCCTGTGAATTCCTTGTGAAGTGCCAGTAAAGCCTCTGTGAAGGTTATGTGAATCCCTTGCGTGAACAAAAATATGCAAATGAAAAAAATTTTATTGCCAGCTTTTTTCCCTGTTAAAAATGACGTATTAAAACATATTAAAAGATATTGGAAACATATTGAAACGTATTCCCAATTTTACCTATTATTAGAAAATCTAATATCCTTTACGTATACGGTCGTATTCACACATATCAACGCATCGCAGTAAAGATTACGCATTTTTATCCACAGCGATTCGTTTCAATGCGGTTATTGTCTTCGTTTTTCCGTATAAATTAAGTAGATACGACATCTAAGTAAAATTATCGATGAAAAATATCCAACAAATAGGATTCGATCTCGGAACCTCGAAGTTCTCAGTCCAGTATCATATCCACTCGACCACGGCGACTTCTGTCCGCAACTGCCGTTTTTAAAATATCACTTATAACAAGTGATTCATTTAATGAGTATTCTTCTTACGATTCTTTATACGACAGTTGCAGTCATAAATCGCCGTGGTCTAGCGGTTAAGATACAGGACTGCAAACTTCGAAGTTCCGAGATCGTTTCCCATATATAGATTTTTTTCATTGAAAAATTTACTTTTATTTACGATCTATGTAATTTATACGGGAAAACGGATGACAATAACCGCATTGAAACGCATTGCTGTGGATAAAAATGTGAAATCTTGATAGTGATGTGTTGATATGTCTGAATACGTCTTCATATGTAACGTTTTCAAATATTTCAGTGGATTTTAAAACGTTTTAATACCTCATTTTTAACAGGGAAGCGCGGGATCCCGAAACGAGTCCCGACCGGTTGTGACAGACGTGTTCGATGGGTGAAAATCGATGCGCGGTTTATTCGCTGAGGCTATTTCCGGTGCTTGGGAGTGTATCCGGTCCGGCCGACGGACCGAACGTGCGACTTGTTTGCGATTAGTATTTGTATCTATGTTTTTTTCTTCATTTGGCAAATCCGCTTGGAAGAACGAGGTTCAACAAACTAAATCACAGCGGCTTTGTCGAGGAAGCACTTCGAACTGTACTTTCAGGAGCGTTTTCCGGCGTCTGAACTAAAACGACCGAAGGCCTCGTCTCGCGAGTCTCGCGCTCTCTACGGAACTCGAAACTGTGTTGAAAGATTTTTTGTTACACTGAAAAAACGATACTTTGAGTACGACGTAGAGTGGGACTCTTACGAGGTGATATTGTAAGTGCTGCGATATCATATTGCAAACTCTTGTAATCAGTCAGAAGACTGCTCTGGGGAAACTATATTGTGAGAAAAACAAATCAAACTGTAACAATCATGCACAGTTTTGTGAAAAAACATAAAATTCCATAAAAATTAAATAAAAGTGCGAGTTTTAAGTTTTTTTCATTTTAAATAGAAAGATTTAAAAAAGGTAACCACATTATATAAATTGTATTTATATACCACATTATATAAATTTTATTATGTATAAATTGTTAGCCAAGTTTACGATTTATATAAAATTTACGTAAAGATGAGTCTTCATTTAGTTGCCAGAATAATTTATTTTCTCATACTCTGGAAATTTTTTACAATTCTTCAAACATAACATTCCTCCTGTAAAAAATTAAAAAACTGTGTAAATCCTGAATAAATATTATGCAGTTTATTTATATAAATATTATGCAAACAGTTTATGTCAATCTTGCAGCACAATGCTGATTCATCTTTACGTAAATTTTATGTAAAGATAAACTTGCTATTAGGACATAATTTATTTTAAGCATACTTTCCGATATCGTATTTTCAGCGTAGTTTAACCGATTTGTCGTATAGAGTGGGAGTCGTAAAAAATCGTCAAATCTTTCAACACAGAAATCGAGAGGGAATTATGGAAAGGTAACTTAGCTGACTTTTCTCTGACTTTTAATTGGTTGTCCCTAGAACTGCGCGCCGGTTGTTGCGTGAGGCAATAGATAAGTTCTGGGTTGATTAGTCGCTACGTTGGCTTACAAATGTACAGTTAACAACATTAACAGCAACAACACATAGTAGATTTAACGGTCATATATATATATATATGTTGTGTATGTATATGTATAGAATATATTTATATATATTATTATGTATATGTATATATGTATATATCTTTATGTCGAGTTATGTACAGTTCAGTTGCGTTTGTACAGTTACATTTCAGGGTTTGAAATGCAATGGAATTTTTTGCAGAGAGTTCTTACAGCATTTGACAAAATTGGGATTAGCTTAAAAGCAAATTGCTGAGATAATTATTTCAGGAAATCTGTAAAAAGTCGTTGTAGCTTGCAGAAGTGTGTGAAGATGTAAAGATGGAAAAAACCTGGAAAGGCTACATTCATAAAAATATCCTTTTTATTGAAAAGGATGTTTTTTGGCAGAAAAAGACTCCCTAAAAAGGATGTTTTTTTGACAGAAAAGGATTTCTTTTGATAAGAAAGGAATTCGTTTCAGGACAAACGGAAATTCTTTTTGGAAACAAATCTGTTCCATCCATAAGGATAATTTGTTTTTATGTATAACCAGAAATCTCAAATTTTCCAAATTTCTTATCTGCATAAATATAACTAAAACAACTATATGGAGTTTGTTGGAATTGTGTAACAGAATGGTTTTATTTAATACATTTACGATCGCTTAAACTGAATGTTTTCGCCAAACGCCGTAAGAGAGTTTA
Organism: Ceratoteleas bidentatus; assembly: GCA_022817645.1. Taxonomy (NCBI): domain Eukaryota; kingdom Metazoa; phylum Arthropoda; class Insecta; order Hymenoptera; family Scelionidae; genus Ceratoteleas; species Ceratoteleas bidentatus. Next base: position 7,483 of record JABFPB010003085.1, on the reverse strand, counting down.
AAACAATTTCATCGCATCCAAACACCTTCGACCGGACTCTTGTGTGTATAATTATAATTATCGTATATGTGTATATAAATACCAGAGACGAAGTTAGAGTATGAGAAAATGGAAAAAAGCTCGTTCACGTTGGAATATAATCGTATGGACATTCAAAGTCGTGACTGTAGAGCAGTTCGGATTCAATCTTTACCCGTTGCATTGCTTACTGTTACTTGTGATTATTGTTACCATTATTGTTGCTATTGTTATTATTGTATAGATATATCGATATTGTAGTTATTATTTTTGTGTTGATCAGAAGTGTGAAATCGTTCGAAAAGAAACTTCAGGCTCCGAAACCATCGCCATATTTTTTGAAAAAAAAAAATAAATTCAGAAAGAAAAAAGAAAAAAAAGAGTTTCATTAAAAATCACCAAAATTGTATCGAGTTAATGTTTTGATATAAAAAAACATCTGACTGAGAAAAATCATCGAATGTCGTTAATAAAAATGGAAGTTGTCATTTGAAGTCCTGAATTTTTTGAACGATTCGCACTTCTGGTCGCAGTACAAATATGTTCATTGTATACGATGAAACGTTGTATAGCAAGTCGATTATAAACGAGCAAACGGAAATGAAACGATAAGCTTGTATATTCGTATTATTTCGTCCTGCGTGTTGGAAAACATGGTAAACGTTGTATTAAAAATATTGTACACAACCTCGATGCTATTGGTAAAATAAAATAGAATTGCGCATACATTTCCTGTATAAACATTCATTGCCACTGCATTTTGGAAGTTCTGTTATCACTTGACTAACAACTCAGGTTCACCATTTGTGGCCTCATTTCAGATTTTGCAATACTCATTTTACTCAGTGTAGAATTGTCTTGTTTTTTAATTTAATATTAATTTTATTATACAAAATAGAGCCCCTATTTAACATTATATTTAATATTAAAAGATAAATATACAAAAATATAAAATAAAGAGGCATCACGGAGTTATTGCTGGAACGTATTCCGAAAACATGGCAGTGGCTTATGGTATATATCATATTTCGACTGTATGTGTATATATCATATATTACTTCCTGCTTTCTAAGAACAGGACTCTAGCGCAATAAGGTGACTGGACCGCAGCCAATTTCGACTGCTGTCGAAAAAATCGACAAATTGAGCGTAGCTGAATTTCGGAGAAATCTGGAATTGGGAAAACAGCCAGTTCACAGGATGGAAATATCGAATGGACAAACCGGGAAGGGGCAAATCCTCATCGTTGCAGAAAGCATAGAAGAACTCGATAAGTTAAAGAAAAAGAGGCAGCGGTGCCCAAAACTAGACTACTCAGCTTTCGACATCACTATTGATGAAAATATATCAGAGGAGGAAACCAAAAAAATGCGCTGAAAGCAAAGCAAGCTAAAAAAGCAAAAGACACAGTAGTTCAAGAAGCAAAAAAAACTGCCAGACAAATTCTTGCTCAAAGGAAAGTGAAATTGCGCGATTCGCGAATTGCCCTAACCGATCCAACGGAATTGGAATTTGCGAGCAGCGCAACGAAGGACACAACTGGTGTAACCGAAGCAAATCTATCAGCAAGGCAGATTTCAATTCCACATTGCCGAATCAGCAGATTAAACCTTCGACCAGCAAATCACTGTCGGCTGATTTTGAAATCGACAAATCGAGCAAGTGTCGGAATCTTTCGACAACTCGACCGATATGACCGACAGTTCGACCGGTACATCCGGTACGCCAAATTCGAAGACAATTTTTTTAAAGAAACTGAAGACGATCGGTTCTATCTGGGCAATAATGAATGAATTCAGATTTAAAATTATGATTCCAGAGGTTGTCAATGCTCATTGCAAAGTAAAACTTAAACAATTGGAAGTCAAGTCGACAGTTGTGCATATGTGCAACACACTGCGGGGAAAAGTAAGAATAACTTTTTATTCTTTTCGCCCTTATTCATCGTCCGATGATAAAAATTATATTATATTAAATTGTAGGCAACAGATGCCTCAAAGAACGTGCAAGTGGTGAAGGAAAAGCCAAAAGAGGTAGCCCCAAAGACTGACCAACCCGTGGAAATAATCAAGCGGCAGAATGAAGGTGTTAAGGAAAACACTTCACATAGTGGTGAGCCACTGTGGGCTACATTGTAGTCCACAGTGGCTTCATTGTGAAATTCAATGTTGATCTGGGAACTCATGGACGTGGACCCCGGGAGAGTTGTTGGGGAGATGCCTTGATGATACCAAAATAAGAAAAAATAGCACAAACAAACGGAAAAAATGCACATCACAAAAAGTAACTTTGCTATTAGACTCTTATATATTGCATAAATATAGTAACCACAACCTATCGAAAGAAACAATCGAGCACAAAAAAACGAAGCTAAAAAGGAGATATCAAATAAAATGTACGAAATTCAGAGAACGGAGAAGAAACAAAGGAAGAAATCGAAGAAGAATAAAACGTCGCCTAACACAGAGAAGCGTAACAAAAACAAGAATAAGAAGAAGAAGAAGAAGACGAAACGCTCAAAACTAAATTAGTAGCGATAATAAGAAAGTTACAAAGGGATTTGTATTAATTATGTTGATTAATTATCTGCCGATTACAAAAAATATAAAATAATTATATAAAAAAATAATATTAAATCTAATTTTTGTTCTTATTAGATTTAATGTTAAATAGAGGCTCAATTTTATATTATAGATTTAATATTAAATTCAATATTAAATCTATTTTTTTTCAATAAGGAAACATAAGTGAATGAGGTGAATCTGATTTGTGTCGAGTAAGTTTAACAACAAATTGGCGTAGCAAACAAAATTCGTAAGTCGGTATATAAAAATATGATTTACAAACAAGTTAATTGACTCAATCGGAAATGAGTTTGCACAGTCGAACCGAACTTGGCAAAGTAATACCGTTGAAAGTGAGCGTACAGTGGGACATATTGTATGTACATGGTTCGCAAAATTATTATTGCGCATGGCTGACTGCGACAAGAAGTGTCTATTTTCCCCGAATGAGACGAAACCAGATTTTTGCAAACGAATTTGATTCTCTTAGAAAAATATACATACCTTTAATTCTTATATACCAAAAATTAAATTTTTGCATTGCAATTTGTCGTATAAATATAATTCCGCTCTCTTTTTGATCTGTGCCTTTTCACTTTTGCTCGAATGCTTTTTAACACATAAATTAATATTTACATAAATTAGTATTTTTCACTTGTGATTAATTTTGTATTCAATATAAAATTATCATAAAATATTGTTCTCTTTGAATTTTACGTACTCCTTAAAATGGAATAGAATTTTATACAATCTTACATACAATCTCTTACAATCACATAACGCAGAGCTATTTCAAAAGTCTGGTTTCGCATCTGGTTTAAGATGAAAGTAGACACATCAGTAACGACAATAATCCTGAGAATGTCTGAGATTATTAACAAATGTTCAATCGCAACTTGAAATAACATGGCCAGCATATTATTTGATTAGATAATACACTGCAAACGTTATTTTAAAATTATTCCCCTTTTACCCAACGTACCAAGAATACTTTACAATTATGCGTAAACGTTATTTCCTGACTGGAATTGTACGTAACTTATCCCAGGTAATGGAGTCTTACAAAGTACACCAACGCTGTATACAAAGTTTCATGGAAAACGGCACACTTAAAACGAATTGAACAAACTCAACGGCAACGCGCTCATTTCTGGCTATATACTCTGGGAAACATAAAAAAACTGCAGTTTGCATCTTCGACTCGACTGAAAGAATTTCAAACTTTAACAAACGCATTATTTGGAAAGCGATTTTGCTTCGAAACAAATATTGTATAACTTAATCGGAAGAATAACGTCTGTTTTCAGTCTTCGAATGGATTCTTCGAAAGAGAAAACAGGTCGACTCTGAAAATGATAACTAAAAATATACAATTCATTGAACTTTATAAAATAAAACTATGCATTTTTAACGATGAATAAAAGTTAATATAACAAAAATAATAGTACAATGCATGGCAGAGTATACGCATTACTTTTTGGGCAAATTTTGATTTTAATTAAATGAAAAAATATTATTTTCTTAATCTTTTTTTAATTGCAAAAGTAAATAAAACAGAAATAATTAAATGTAGATATTGAATTATTTTACACGTTTAGAAGTTATGCTTATACCCTGTTAAAGAAATTTCCGCACATTTGTACAACAAATCTAAAATATCGATCCGCAGTCAAGGTTTGTACAAAAATACCTTTTTTATCGGGAAAGAACTAAAATAACCGCGAGAACGAATTTCGTCGATGTAAAGGTATCGAAACAGGCGCGAATTTTGAACGATAAACCGTAACTCGAGAGTTTGAGAAATTTATTTCTCATTTTCGACTTTCAGCGTCAAAGATATTTACAAGTTTGCAGAATACACCAACTCAACTTACAAAATTAAAACAACCTCATCTTAAATTTACGAAAATCGCAAATTGAACCAAATCATTCCGTCGAAGATTAAAAATATGTAGCGATTCAAACGAAACCATTCTAACTACTTAATTCTTACACGCAACTTTATATTTGGTTTGAGATCCATTAATATCACAACGTGAGTCTATCGCAGTAACAATTAGAGGAACGACGCTCTATAAATTATTCCCACACCCAATCTGTTCGACGAAAGTCTCGTTACGTCGAGATTTGAAACGGAAATCCGCTCAAGTCTCTCCTCAATCAAAAATAAATAATTGACAAACCATGTTACCGAAGGTTTTCAACGAATGGCACAACATTACACCGTATATGACGAAAAGCGGGAGGAAACGCGAAGATACAGGCCCGTTTCGCAGCTAATTGGGATCTGACGCGTCATCTGGATCGGAACTATTCTCGCCATTTTCCTATTTCACAAGAATCAGTGCAATTGAAACGAATTTAAAGTACGCGACTTACTTTGCGTACGAAATTTCAACAAAAACAATTTTAACGAAACAAATGTTTGTCCCATTTCGGTCCGAAGTCAGACCCCAATGTACCATAGATTCATATGTACAGAGTTATGTATATGGTCGTACAGTGGATTATACGATACGTTCAATACCTTTATTTTACGATTAGAAATAACAAGTGAAATGTTGACGCCAACATTTTTGATTGTCTTCTCAAAAGGGTCCGCCGATCTCCCGATTTTTGGTTTGTTCATTAATTAGTCAATAGTTTATGAGTCCCCATTTTTGCTCTCCAGCGCAGTAACTCGGCGCAGAATCTCGGCAGCCAATCAACCGCGAAGTCGCCTAGGCCAACGTGAGACTCAAGAAAGCGGGATACAAAATCGAGGCTCGAAACGAAGTTGAGTTTAACGTCTTATGTATATAATAACAAGGTCAACAGTTACAGCTTATAAAGATTACACTTATTTGGAATCACGTGTTCGTATTCAGACGAGAAAGTGTCCCTTCGTTAAGCCTGAAAACGGCCCCGAGAAATACAATGGGTTTAATACTGCGAGGAGTTGGTTTCGAGCCAAAGGGAATGTTGAGAAGGTTTTTCATCGGTTCCAGTTTTGCGTGGTTTTTCTCCTCTCTCTAATTCTCTCTACCGCTTTTTGTTTCTCGCGAAATCTCACTCGGTCGTTCTTTGTACATCTCTGTGGGTCTCTCCGGCTTTGGTCTCGGCCCGATCCGGGCAGTCCGGAGGCAGAGGCGCGACGCGATCCTCGGCCCTGGAATGGAGTCAAAAGAGCCCCAGTGGCGCGGGCTCAGGTCGCCCCGAAACGCGGCACGTTTCGTCATGGATGCCAGACGTTCAACGGTCGTCGCGCTTGTCCGTTCATCAGTACACGTCGTCGGTAATCGTGTCTGGGAGACCGGCTCCCGTCGGCGACGATAAATGCATCTCCTCGGTCTCGAACTTGCTGTAGCGGCTGTTGTAGTCCATCTGCAGTTGGCTTCGGACCTGGAATTGGAGGGTGGGGGTCAGTTTTGGGGTCTGATAAAGTGGTGGATGACAACAGAGTTAAACGTTCCTGAGAATTCCTATACAATTGTTTCACAGGATTTCCTAAGATTTCGCAAGAAAGGTTTGGTTTTCATAGGATCTGTGAAACATTTTTTAAGAATTCCTGACAAGTCTTGGGTGATGGATAGGAAATAATTCAGTATTCGAAGCAGGGTTTCTGTGATTTAAATCATTAATTTAAATCGCGATTTAAATCAAATGACTTTTATAAAAAAAATCAATTATTTAAATCAAGGTATATTTTTCATTGAATAATTCACTTGAATAATTTATTCAAGTTAAAATTTTATAGAATAAAAACTTAATATGGTATTTTCTGCACACTCTTAAATCAAACGTTTCATCATGAAAGGAAGTTTTAATACGAAACTATTACCTATTCAGTTTAAAATAAATCCTTTCAACATGAAATTAAGTTGTATTAAGATAAACGGATTTTCACAAAATTAGTCTTTTCAACATAACATGAAGATTTTTAAGAGTGCGTAGAACATATGGTATATTGGTCATGTGCGCAGCTTGACCGATTTAATTTGCCGCGCGACTGTGCCGTGAAGCAAGACAATGGCCGTGCGCGCAACTCCAGAGTGCTACGCGCGCATTCGGTGTTACGGTTATCAGGCGATCAGCCGTCAGCCATGAGTTTTTTAACAAGGGAAACGCGACAAAATTCTGACGAGATAAATGGAAATGAAGTGACGACCAATGGGCGCGCTCGACGCGCGCCCATTAGTCGAGTGCCTCGAGTTCGCCACGCGTCGAGCGCTCGGTCCTCTCCATGGTCGGTGCCGAGCCCATATAAACGGGAAGCTCCCGTCAGTGTCAAACCAGTCGTCAACCAGAGTGAGTCGTAAGGTGAAGAACGCGCAGCTCCTCCCACTTATTTAATTAATCGAAAGTAACAGAAAAGGATGGAAGGAAGGAACCTCTCCAGAAAACATCTTCGAAAAATTTCTCCTATATTCAACTTTTCACCACAATGTCCGTCGCATTGCGCCACTCCCGTGTATCCGCCTTGACAGCGATTCGGAGGAGGAAAAGAACGTGGAAGAAATGACCGAGTCTGAGCCGACCGAATCCAACGACCATGAAAATTCAAACTCAAGCGGTGCGGATCGGGACGAGGACCAATGCGCTTCTTGATCAGGCTGGAGAGACGATCATAGAGAAGTTTAATATACTGACCGCAGAAGGCTCCAAAAAGGGGGCGGAGGCTTACCGAAATCGACCGTGGAGCCGTGCGATTATCGCCACGGCTCACAGCCTATTTTCGACATTAGAAAACTATCGAAAATCGCCTCTTCTGTTCAATGCGAAAATCGCAACACATTCTCTCCGTGTAGCAATAGATCCCTCTGATGTTTCGGCTGTTGGTTTCCGTTGTGACGGTGTCAAATTTTGCCACCGTCTTACGGTGACCTTCGTCGCGCGACATTTTCGCCAACTGGGGACTTTTT
>JABFPB010003084.1:0-17995 GCA_022817645.1 Ceratoteleas bidentatus | reverse complement strand
TCATGTCAAGACCGTAAGATGAAATGGTATGTGCAATTATTCTAAATTGTTAACTATTTTTGTAAATTTTGAAATACGCACAGAATGCTGAGGCATTGCTAAGTATGTGCATTACCTTGTTTTGTTGAAATATATTGAAATCGGATTTATATCGAGTTGGACATGTCACGGTTAACATGGGTTACATTTGGATGTCAAAAACGTAAGATTTCTTACATGAGTTGAATGAATTATTATTGTTTTTTATACGAGCGCATAAGAAATTTCAATGTTCTACACCAAAATAAGTTTATTAATGCAGTAATAGGTATAATAATCATTGAAATAAAGCTGTGCTATTGATTTTAATTTTTCCTTTATACATTTTCATAAGTTAAAAGTTCTAGAGAATTGCCCATATATGCTTTATATTTTGCATTCTATAAACGTATAAAATATAAAATACAATATACTTAAAAAAATATATATTAAAATAAAAAGCGGCAATATGGAGTATAATTTAGTTTATATTTTAGATTTTACATTTTCGTCCGCGAGGGGCAGTCTGCACGTGAAACGTAGAACTTCGAAATACGAAAATCCGATCCGAACCGTACACGAAAATTGCAAATCCTGAAACACGAAAAAGCGCTACTTGTGAAACGATCACGAGGAACAACCACTCGGAATTGATCCGTTAAACTGTGTCTGCGCAAACTTTTCCGTTTGGACCGCAAGGGCCGCAGTCGAGCAGTTCCGCGCACCGTTTCGAAGTGAACAATATGAGTCGAGTTGGAGCGATTAGTCGAGTGGCGTTGCGGATCAGCGCACCCTTTGCCGCTGATTACAATTAATAAAGCGGCGAGTGTTGCGAGGCGCGCGCGGGACATTAGCGGCGCACAAAGTGAACATTTCTTTGCGCGCACTTCTGGCCCCGTCAAGACGCGCCATTGTTTCCGATCCGAGCCTCTCGATTTCGCGCTCGATTTCACCCCGGACAAGAAGGTGCCAGGGCCGCGAGCGCACGTGCACTTTTTTCAACGACGCCAAAACAATGTAACACAATGACGCACAGTGTTCCAACTTTTCACGATTCGAACAACCGTTTCGACTCGCCAGCCCGAGTTAAGCGTCATTGTTTCACATTCAAAACCAAACGCTCGCGTGCTCCGATTATTACCTTTTTTTAATATGACGTGTCATGCACTTTTTGCACTGGAAATCTTTTTTCTAACTTTTTTGCGGTAAGAAATTGTTATAAACAATCCCTAATGAAAGTATACTGAAAAAACTAACCTAAAAATTCGTTTTGAATGAAAACGATTCCTTTTAAACGAAAAGGATTCCTTTTCTGCCAAAATGATTTCTTTAATGCCAAAATGCTTTATTTTGGCCCAAAAGAATATTTTTAACAGTGTAGAAATATATTGGTTATATAGGAAACATGTTCCCAATGTAATTTTTGTAAAATAATATATTCCCAATATATTCCAAATATATTTCCAATTTTTTGTTTGATATGAGAATTTTAGTCAATAATTCCAAAATTCAAAATTGCATTATTTTCAGCAGAAAATCTGCAAAGATGTTTAAAATTTTAACTCTCTTCAATCAGTTATAATCATTTCAATTTCAAAATTGCAAATTCGTCGATGAGTCACAATCGCAATAATCCTGGCTGTGTCATTGTTTTTCCCGCGAACAAAAGTTAATTCGATTAGCACAATGACGTTAATTCCGCCGAGTTGACTTTAGAAATTGGCCTAGGAGCGGGTAAAACCTTTCTAATTACGATATTCGAACGTCGCTAACTTGTTAGCGAATTGAATCTTAAGTGCCGCGCCGGATTCCGGCGACACAAGCCGGAGCGCATTGGCATAATGTCTGCACAATGGCGCAAGCCGGGCGACTGTTTTGTTTGCTTTTATGTAACAAGAGCGACTTCCGAGCAATACAGCGCCAGTCAAATGTGCCACTGAGTGGTTATATTATTTGAAGCGTCGATGGGGTATGACTTAACAAGTGCCTTCACGAAAATCTACTTCAGACCCGCAGATGCAACGAGTCATCCCAACCGGAAAACCGACGGCTTGCGCGTTTTATATTTTAATCATAGGGAAAGCGATTGAGAAGAAATTACATTTTTGCCAGTTTCATTCGCGTGTTCATTTTGAAGGATTTTAATTTCAAGTTTAATTTCACTCCACGTTTGGAGTGGGGAACTGTGGATGAATGACAGACATCGAAAGAGAGAATGTCTGAGGATTTGCAGGTTTACAATCCTCCTCGGACATTTTAACAGGCATTTCGGCGGGATTATTTGAAAATTAAAGTCAATAATGGTAGGGTAAATAATGCATAAACAATTGGGCCACAAATTTAAAAAAATAGAATTGCAATAATTTTTTATTATGAACGAATGACTAAAATTGCAACAATGGCAAATTTTTTGATTAACAATTTTTAAGAGCATACCGAAATTCAGTGCCAAAAGAAAAATTGATGAATTTTTTAAACAAATTATTAGTCTTTATTTGTTTAATTTTGTTGAAACTTTTGTCTAATCGGTAGTACGTACATTTTTATAATAGAATATTAAAGAATTTTTATTTAAAACCGTTTTAAAAAGTATAAAATCAATTATATCTACATTTCTGCATTATTCCTACAATGAGACATGTACCTAGTCCATGAATTCCAATTAAAATTTATGACATTAGTAAAACAATGGGACATAACGTAAAATGATCACATTCAATCAGAGATTGCATCTTAGTTGGGTCAAAGTGACCAAATTAAATAAAAATGACTACTATTTTCAGATATTATTAGTTCTACTGTGTACTTTAATATTAATTTTAATTATTCATTAATGAATATCTAATTATTTTAATTATTTGAATACATATTTTAATTATTAATTTTGAATGAAGTGTTTTCAATTAGGGCTGTTACCTTCGAAAACCTTCGTATTTTCGAAGGTTCTTAGAAAATGCAGTTTCGAGGTTGAAATCAATGTTATCGAAGTTTTTGAAGCTTTCAAAGTTTTGAAGGTTCGAAGTTTTCGAAGGTCGAACTTCGAATCTTCGAAAGCTTCGAAAACTTTGATAACATTGAATTTAACTTCGAAACTTAATTTTCTAATAACCTTCGAAAATACGAAGCTTCGAAAAATTAACAGCCCTACTCAAAACCACAGATATAGACCCTCAAAAAACGTTCATTTTTTGTAGAGGTAGGACAAAAAATATCGTTCGCACTTAGGGCGATAAAACCTATTTTGCGCCCTTGATACGAAATGTATGCTACTATGTTTCAGGGTAAAATGATAGTGCTTGATCTACAATCGGAACAACATCCGAGATATGAACTATTTCAGTCCTACTACGGACAACCATACATTTGGTGCATGCTTCATAATTTTGGAGGGACTCTTGGAATGTTTGGTTCTGCTTCCATTATTAACCAGGTGACTATGTACAATGATCCATTTACATTGTTATATCTTATATTCAAAAATAATTAATCTTATACAACTTTATGTATATTAATTTGAAGACATATTTTCTGCAAGAAACATAATTTGAAGCACTTTATCATTTCAGTGATCCAATCATTTCTTCGTATATTCCACAACCACAACACATGCATCCAGGATAATTTTCTCTTTTCTTTTGTATTATTTCAGAATGTCTTACAGGCAAGAAAATTACCAAATAGTACCATGGTGGGGGTAGGTCTTACTATGGAAGGAATTAATCAAAATTATGTCATTTATGAATTGATGTTGGAAATGGCTTATCGCAAAGACTCGGTTCATCTCTCAAAGTGGTACTTTTTATACAAGCTTTATTAACTTTATTTCGTTAAACTCTGCATCAAATAGTTCTTAATAATTAACCTCTTAAGGTCACCATTGCTTTTCGCAAAGTTTCATAACCAGTAAACCAAACGTGGGATTCACCGAGAAAACAATTTATTTGGCCAAAACGAATATCGATATTCTAAGTGCTTGGAATAATATTTTCCCATTTCGGATACTAGAGTTTGAACGCGTGATACATTTAACAGTTTTTTAAATACTGTTGAATAGTACACAGAGTGAATACGCTATGATCATCTTAGGGTACTATAATTTGAATATTTTAGGTTTGAAAATTATGCTACGAGAAGATACGGTGCCTGGAATGAATATGCATCAACTGCGTGGATATTATTGGGAAAATCTTTATACAATTATCAAGGCAGAAGGAATATTAGAGGACACTACGTTATAACACGCACTCCTAGTTTAAAAATTCAACCGTGGGTAAGTAAGTTACAAATTTGTTTGAAAACTATTGAAAAAATACATCAAATGAACACACTGCAGGAACAGAATCTTAGAAGTTGGAAGTCAGAAGTTGGAAGTTTCGATTATTTTATCTTTGGGGGATATTTATGCCCCCTGTATGAAAATTTTTTATGATTTGAATTACTGCCCAGTGAACCAAATAGTCCCAGAATTGGCCAATATTTGCCCAAAGGAGTTTATTTGTTCAATTATTGGTTGTTTCTTGCCCCATTTTTGACCAATTTCGAGGCAATCCCACGTTTGGTTCACTGGGTGATGATGTTGATATTAAACAATTTAGTTAACCAATTTGATTCAATTAAATACTGACACTTCAAATAAAAAGTATTTGCTTATAGGTTTGGTATGAACCTAAGACAGTTTTTCATGCATGGGATCTTCTTCTCAAAGCTAGACATGGGAGAAGAAATTGTACGTTATTCAAATATGATGTTGTCGATGTCACAAGACAAGTATTGCAATTGAAAGCTGATCATGTTTATCCACAAATTATTGATGCATTTCAAAGAAGAAATATTACAAATCTTAGGTATCCTCAATATTTTTTAAGTTAAATTTCAATTATTTCAGTGACCTGTGCATTCTAACAGCAATGAATACATTTTACTGATGTCCCAAAATCTTATTTTTCCTTAAGACTTATCGAAAACTTGTATTTTACAGACATCATTCTAAAACATTATTGGACCTATTCGACGATTTGGAAAGTATTCTAGCAACGCACGAAGGATTTTTGTTGGGAAAGTGGTTACAAGATGCAAAAGCTATTGCTGAAAATGATAATGAACGAAATAATTACGAATACAATGCAAAGAATCAAATCACGCTTTGGGGACCAAAAGGAGAGATCAAAGACTATGGGAATAAACAATGGTCAGGCGTAATGCAAGACTATTTCAAACCCAGATGGGCTATATTTTTGAAGGCTTTAGAATTATCAGTTGTTAATGGCACAGCGTTTAATTCTTCGAAAATCGAATCATTTATGTTCAGAAATGTGGAACGTCCATTCACATTTTCTAACAAATTATATCCATCTGAACCGACAGGTAAGAAATATAATATACCAGATGTAAAATGGCAAATGATTAATTTTGTTAACTATTTGGAATGTTTACAGGAGATAGTATTGAAATTGCTTGCAAACTTAATGCCAAATGGGGCTACAGTGACTTACATAGAACAAGAGACACCTAGTTCATTGAGGTCACCAGCACAATACAAAAATATGATATTATTAAGACTTTAGTTTAAAAGCCTTCGAATTTAACATAAGTACATTGTTTAAAAATATTAATAAATATCATTTGAAGTTATTTTATTTGTCTAGTTATCATTGAAAATCTTCTAATGACTTCGTTATAACCCAGTAATGAGAAAAAACAAACATTAAATAAAACAATGGCGCATAATATTTATTTAAAAAAATTTGTATGTATTTTAAAATATTTTTTGTATTATTTAAAAAATATTTGAATATCCAACATAAAAAATATTTTCTAAATATTTAAATGTAACTACTAAATTATAAAAAAATTTTGTAAATTTATTTTGTAAAATATTATGTACATATTTATAAATATTTAAAAATGTATACAAAATATTTTCAAACTGTTAAATATGTGACATTAAATATTTTTTTCCAAATATGTAAAAAATATTCCACATATTTGGAAAGACATGCGATAGACCAATCGCATGTCTCCCCGCTCAAAACATCTCCTGACATATAGCGTAGTCTGCTGCCGCAGTCAGCTGGCCGTCTCGCGTCAGTTTAAGCGTGTGCGCCTTCGCGCGGCCCTCTTTTACGTCGGTTCTCGCCATCAACTTTAACCCACCGACCAATTTTCCTCAAATAAATTACACATTCGCACAAAATATTTAAAGACATTTTCGTAAATACAACAACATTACAATAACGTTAATTAAGGACAAAGACTCGCCCGTTCGATCGCTCGGAAAAGGGTGCACGAAAATGTGCATGTAACCGTCGACGAAACCCTCGTTCGGGTAGAAACGTCGCCACAACCAAATCAGGAGAACGACGGCGCAATGCGACCGGAAGTGTGGCTCTGCGTAGCGCTGTGTATTTTGTTCGCCCAATCGGGACACTGCTACCGATTGCGTACGAGCCAAAGATCGCCTGTCATTTTAGGTTAGTCGCTTTGTTTACGATTAGCTGGGGGCTGTTGCAAGTGGCTGACGTCATCGTGACAGAACAATCGGTGGAACAGTGCGAATTCGAGTGATGTTTGAGAACGGGGTTTTGAAGGAGAAATTATCAAGTTTTGAAAAATGAACAAATAGATCAAATTTCGTTATTTTACAGACACAGAATTGACAATTAGTTTTTCTTCATTTTTCCTTTAATAGAATAAACATTTTTTTAAATAACACAGATATAAAATTATGTATTCTTCAGAGCTATTTAAATTTCACGAGAAAACTTGATTTGAAAATTAGATTCAATTTTAGGATGTAAACATTTTGTTATAAATAAAATTATTTCGTTTCTTCAAGCACCTTTCTCAATCGGAATTTAACTTCATGTTTTCATTTCACTTTAACATACATTTTAAAAAGTTTATTAACGCAATTAATGTATCTTCTTGCACTATTCAAATCAGGAAAATAATCAGTTTAGTGGCTTTTTAACTTTTATTATGTCAAGGAGTGTGGATAATTGCATGCAAATTTTCAACATTTTTCTATAGTAACCTAAATATTTCTTATGAATACTATCAAGTATCTGAGTACAAGTTATTGCATTTACAAATGCGCATCTCTATTTCCCAATATCGCATTTCCGTCACGAGTTTTGAAACTGTTTATAAATCTTTAGTCTGAAATATTTTGATTTCGAAACCTTTTGGTTTCATTTGGATTTGTGGGAGTGAGAGTAATGGGATATGTTATCTTTGGAGATAAAGCTAATCAGCTTGTTTGTTTCATTGTGGCTTTTGAACTTGAATTTAATGACACTTTATTTATTTATATGCAAATTTTCAATTGTACTGCATCAAGAATTTCAATTTATCTGTCTTACTACTTTAATCAACAGAAAATTGTCTTCATTTATGTATGTCATGCCAAAATTCTAGCATTAAAAGTAAATGAGAAAACTCATTAGGAAATATGGAAAGTATTGTTACCAAAAACTATTCGTTAATTAATTTACTTGGTTCATTCTTTTTTGTAAAGTAAGAAAAAACAGTTCCACAAAAACTCAATTTAATTACTCCGAGATATCTGCAATGTTGTTCATTATTATAAATTAATGATAAATACATTTCCTGATAACCATGATTTATGTAAAGTAAAATTTCAATAATAAATGTTTATAATTGGGTATAACTAAAAATCAAATGTCGGTTTCGAGTATTACAATAATTTGATGGAAGGAAGGTTAATATTTGCCATTGAAATCTACAGATGGCGTTTCAATAATCAGCCCCCGCAAGCGAACCGACTGCCGAATAATTTATATGTAATAACCAGTAAATTAAAACCGATTGAAAGCGATACAAATTCAAGCCAAAGATGTATCCGATTCAATTTATGCCAAGTTTGCATAAAACTTTGTTCAAGATTTTCATAAAATGTTTAATAATTTTGCATCATCGTGGTTATCAGGACTGATATTTACTGCCTCTATTTCACTAAGAAAATAAAACTTCCTAGTTCCAGGAGATGGCGGTAGTCAAGTGGATGCAAAACTGAACAAAACAACCGCAGTGCATTACATATGCGAAAAAACTTCAGATTATTTCAACATTTGGTTGAATTTGGAGTTGCTCGTACCAGTAGTAATTGATTGTTGGGTAATACTTTTTCACTGCAAATTATTTATTGTTATTTTTCCTTGAGAAATTATCCAACTTCAACGTATTAATTTAATTATCTACAAGTAAAAGTTAAATAAGAAAAAAAATGAAAAAATGCTCATAATAAGAATAACTTTTTTCTTGTTTTTATCGCTTTTCGTTCATAATAACAATTTTTATTTTACAATGGTAATCAAAATAATTATTATTTATAATTAACATAATGCTTCATAATTGTTACGTTCCAGTTCCTTAAATAATTTTCTATTTCTTAAATTACAGATAGACAACATCAAATTGGTTTACGATAATGTGACCAGGAAAACCAGGAACCAGGATGGTGTGGAAATTCGTATTCCAGGATGGGGTGACCCGTTTGTCGTAGAGTATCTGGATCCTAGCAAGGCATCCCCCGGAGCTTATTTCAAAGATGTCGGCAACATGCTGGTGGACAATCTGGGATATATTAGGAATTTGTCACTGCGAGGGGCACCTTATGATTTTAGACGAGGGCCTAGTAAGATGATTTATTCATTTTTTTTTTTTAATTTTCATTACATCTTTCATCTAATTTGACACCATTCATTTTACAAACCAAAACTAAACTCAAAATAACAATAACAAATGAAAAAAAATTTGTTGATTATATGAAAATTATGGCTAAATATATCTGAAAGAGTGTAGTAAACATAAATGTCAAAATATAATTTCAGGCGAAAGCGATGAATTTTGGGCTAATCTGAAGGTACTCGTCGAACAGACATATATCATGAACAACAACACCCCAGTCACTTTCATAACTCATAGTATGGGTGGACCGATGTCCCTACTTTTCCTGCAAAAGCAATCGCAAAGTTGGAAGAACAAATACATCAACACTATCATCACTCTGGCGGCACCTTGGGGAGGTTCCGTCAAGGCCCTCAAAGTATACGCCATTGGTAATTGAACGTGAAGTTATCAGTAAAAACAGACACGCAAAAAATTGTAAAGACGACATCCATTTCATCTCGTTTATTTCGCGGTTTTCAGGTGATAACTTGGGAGCGTACGTTTTGAGTGGCAGTATTTTGAGGGACGAACAAATCACGAGCCCCAGTTTGAGCTGGTTGCTGCCTTCCAAATTATTCTGGAAAGAAACTGAAGTTTTGGTTCAGACACCGCAGAGAAATTACACTCTCAATGACTTCCAACAGTTTTTCTTGTGAGTTACATTAATTCAGAACATTATTATTTATATTAGATGACATAGATGAGATGTGGCAAATGTCTAATGAAATCTTTCCATCTTTTCATTTTGAATTACTCAAAAAAAGTTTTCCAATTACAAACTTTCATTAAAAGCCCTCATTTTTTTCTCCAGAGATATAAATGTACCAAATGGCTGGGAGTTCTTCAAAGACAACGAGAAATTCCAAGCGGATTTCACTGCTCCTGGTGTTGAGGTTCATTGTCTACACGGATACAACGTTGACACTGTTGAAAAGTACTAAGCAAACTTATCTACAACTCACCAAAATTTTCAGGGTTGTTGCGCTTCTGGAACACCTTTCATAGTTAGGGAAAATACTGATCTGGAAAAGTCAGGAAAAAGTCAGAGAATTTTATTTAAAAACCGATAATACCTGGAAAATTATTTTTTTAAATTTACATATTTTGTAAATTCTTAAAAATTGTAAATTAAAAAATTATATTATATGCATTTTCATCTCAAAAGCCAATATTAATATGATTGCTGTTATGAATTGAGATTAGCAGAATAATATGAGGAGCGGGCAGATTTCAATAATCGATAACACATTGTAAAAGAAAAGTGTGATCTGTTTGCAGGGTTACACAACACATGTGCAATTTGACGCAATATAATACGTCAAATTAAATTTTTAAGTAATGACTAAACATTGTTAGTCACTAATGACTTAGTCATTAATTAAAATTAGTATTAATGTAACAGAGAACTGCTATTGAAAAAACAACGGTTGGTTCATGTTTTTCATCAGCTGTAACAATCATCTGGAAAAATGATATTCCCAGCTAAAAAGGAAAATATATTACCTATATATTTTTTTATATACTTCCAATATATTTGCAATATATTGCAAACATATATTTCTTTTTACTAAACTGGTACTAGAAAATCTGAAAAATTGTGGGAATTTTGAAACCGAAAAACCCCAACAAACCTGAATTCCGCAAAATTGCCAATTGGCACTTATTTGTCCGCATTTTTTTTCAGATTACTCTACAAGCCTGGAACCACGATAGCAGGCAAACCCCAACTGATCCCAGGCGATGGTGACGGTACGGTGAACGTGCGAAGTCTGGAGGGTTGCCTGCACTGGCAGGGCCAGATGAAGAAAAAGGTCTACCACCAGGCGTTCTCCAAAGTGGACCACATGCAGATCTTGACGAGCAAGGACGTGCTGGCGTACATTCAAAATGTGTTGCAGCCGAAGCCTTGAGACGACCATTTTTATATTTTGTACTCTCTATTGAATCTGTAAATTGTACATAGCATGCGAGCAGAATGACTTTGGGAGACAGACTATCAGCCATGCACTTTGCCAAATTAGACATTAAGACCAGCTCCGGATTTACTTTCCTTTTTTTCAATTCCTAGGGTTTTATATATAGACTTGTTGATGCATTCATATATTTAAGTAGCTGTTGAATGATTGAGAAATATATATATAGATATATCCGCCAGTGCTATGCATTTCGGAGCACCATCTGGGGAAGAAATCTCCGAACCGAATAGCAGCAATACGATTTTCTTCAGTCATTTTATCGGTTTGAAATTTCTCTGGTACAGATCGCCCGGTTTTTGGAATCTTGTAATTTTCGGGAAACGCCCACCAGATGGCGCTTTCAGGCTCAATGCAATAGCGACTGATAACTGTAAGATATGTAGGTAGACAATTAAAGTACAACGATTCCATTCGAGAAACTCGCAGCCACGCTGCTCGTTTCTCTCTTCGGTTTTTATTTGAAACAGTCGCTGGATATCGTGTAAGTAACGGTACAATGGGAAATAAAATACCGAATGACACATGACAAGTTGCGAGATATGAAGAAGAATCCGTTTTGTAAAATAAAGAAATTTCGCAATTGACGAGACTGTTGGCGTGCATTTTCGCGAACCCTCCAATTTCGATGAAACATTCGTGAATACGTATATCCGTAAGTATACACGCGTGTAAATATATATCTATAATTTGCCAGATAACTTCGCAACTGACTTAAATTAATCAGCACCGCGTATCACAACTCAGCCTCCAACAAAAACGGCGGAATAAAATATGAACATTCGAATAGCAACCAATGAGCAACAACGTATTTCTCGCACACTTAATCGCTAATTTTTTTGTTTGCACTCATTTCGATCTTCCGGGATCCCCCTTTATACATAAAGACACCGGTCCTACAATAAATTAACTAACATCTCGCTGCAAAGAAGACTAGCTGAAATGCCGACTCGTCATTACACATAGACTTTCTTTTAAATACAAATAATCAATGACAATATCAATGATAACAGTAAAACAATCTAAACGTAAAACGACAGCTCGCGAAATCTCCGTCGAACACTTTCCAGCCGGACGTAAAGGCAGCGCAGGAATGCTACGACTCGCGGGAAAATGCTATTACAAATCGTCCACACGTACAAACGAGTTTCGCGCGGCCCAATCGGATCCTGCCGCGGGATTTGTACATTTCGCGAAATCGCGCCATCTGTCGCCAGTCTCCTCAAGATGGCGCCAGTGTCCCTGTGACATTGCAGGGAAAAGACGACATCTTTAGACAATGCACGATTACGTCGTGCGGTTTCAGATATCGTTCCAAAATCTGAAACCAGATGTCGCTAGTGGCGACATCTTCAGACGCACTCCCAGATGTCGCTGCTTTTTACGTTTTACAGGCCAAGTGGCGACATCTGGTCGAGTTTCGGGCAAAATTGATGGGGAAACCAGGCGATAGGTGGCGCTGTTCTCAATGCTGCAAGACGCGTACCCTGGCGAAGGTACGCCAGGCTAATGTCAGTTGAAGGTGGACTTGTATAAGGCGTACATGCCGAGCACCACCATCGTCGCCATGGTGAGCGTCTTTACGTTGCAATGGATCCGCTGGGGAAAACGGGGTCGCGAGCGTCGCGCCACCTGCATCTGCCGGAGCCGCTCGTGCTCGAGTCGGGTGGCTTCGGCTTTTGCCATCCACTCCTGTTCCTTGCGCCGTCTGCGGTAATCGTACTCGCGAACGTCGTTGATAATTGATTCCGGGGGATACTGCTGGTAGAGGATCTTTGCATCGGTCAGAAGCTTTTCGAAAGGAAGGTCTTCTGGAAGCTGAAATGGAAATAGAAAAATTGGATATTACGAACATTTTCCATTTTTTTAATTCAAAATCTCACAAAAATTACATTTATAAGGATTTGTAAGAATGATTTTTTTAGGTCAGCCTAGAATTGCTTATTTATTTACAGCATTCACGATATTATTTCAGTATCTAATATCAGTAAGATATCAGATACTGAAAAAGACTTTCAAGGGGAAACTTACGGTGCAAAGGACCTTGTGAGTGTGGCCCATATCCGGAGTGGTGTTGAAAATTTCTTCATCGCGATAGGCCACGATGGTCGAACTTAAATAGAGTGGCAAAAGTAGTGGCGCGCCGAGAAAGTAGTCGAACAATCTGTGCAAGAGTTTGCGGCTTTCGGCATACTTGTGCGCGTACCACGTCGTGTACTCCGCCAGGGCGAAGTGGGGGAACAGTTCTACACTGAGGTGTAAAAAATTAGTAACTCGTCGATTCTGTCGATGTTTGTCGATATCGTCACTTCGGTCCTTTCTTCCGAAGTGACGATTTCAGAAACGAATGAGAAATTACTTTTCTAAGTGTTCCAGTAACGTCGGATGCTGACGTTCCAAAAGCGCGAATATGTAAAATAGCTCTTGATTCACTTTCTCCATCGTCTTCTCCATAAATCGCTCGAGGAACTTGAGCGTCAGTCTTTCTAGCACGTACAGTGCCCTTTGTAAACCCATAACTATCAAAATAGTCGCTGCTATGTCATGGTACCCTTGATAGTAACTGTGGAGAAGATAGAGAAATTAACAATGTAGATACAAATATAAAAAACAGTTTTGTCTGTTTTTTCCTGTTTTTGCAAGAAATTGAATTTTACTGCAATAAAAATTAAAATGACCTATTTAATTTAATTGTCCACAAATATTGCAATTAAAAAAAATACCCACTTAAGACTAGGATGCCTCTGTAAAACCCAACAGATCAACTGTGTCATTTCACTATGAAACATTTCCGTCTCTTTCTCAGTGGCGTCTGGACTTAAATGCCCACTACTTCTGGCGATGTCTTTCAGCAGTTGCTCGTACACGTCACCCGGGATTTTCTCGTGCACATTTTCCAGGTCATCCACGTAGATAAAATCCTCTTCCGGGATTTCCAGAATTCGGGGCCATAGGAACCTTCGTATTTGATCTGAAAATTCAGTTCGTCAGAAAACATTATGGAAAACAATTTTTTTGCAAAATTCTTGAAAATTGTTTGAGTTAATGTACACTGACTCATTTTCAATTTCTCATTTGTGTTTAAATTGATACATTTCGTTAAGACTGATTTAGTTTCTTCAAAATCTACTCGACAATTTTCTCAAATCTGATCGAAGTTTTATGAAATCGTGAATCTGAACCGACCAGTCACGAACCCCTCGCTGCTACACCCAAGTCGCTTCAGTTCCCCATGAGTCAGATCCGGCTTCTGAATGGTGCCCTGGATGACCTTGATCTTCATTGTTTCCCGGCTCGTCAGCACTTCCGGCAGAGCGTTGTAAATGCTCGCGTTAACTGTTCCATTTTGCTTGAACGACGAGATGGCAGTTAAGTCGGGAAACTGGGGAACCGTGCCATTGGGCCAAACCTTCCTGGTGTCGTTCAGTGACAAATTAATACTGTCTGGCTGCTCTGCCTCCACAATGTCTTTCGCCGTCTTTCCCAGCAGACTTCGTTGTGAATCCTGACTCTCCATTTTTCTGCGATTTTGAATTCAGGAATCAGTTTGGAAGGACTTTCAGTGATATTATAGACTGAGAAAACTGCTTCATAAAAGCTTCACACAAATTCGTAGCTTTTAGTATACAATTTAATATTTAATATTAAATTGCTTATCTTATACCTTTTATATCACTGAAATTTGTTTAGATTTTATTTTTGTTATTTGTTTATTGATTTATTTGTTATTTAATTTGTTTAAAGTGAATTTAATTTTGTAAAAATTCTTTGTTATAATAATGTTTAAGACTAAGTTATAGACAATTTAAACGTTTAATCATAATAAGATAATAATAACTTGAATAACTATACAAAAATAGAAAATGATATAATAAATTTTTTGCTATATTTTTTTCATTAGTTTTAATATGTCAGTGTACAGTTTTGTTTGATTATCTTTTATTGAGAACTATCTTGATAAAATATTTCCTTTTGTTAATGTGTTCAACTCATCAAAATTTAAAAGCTAATTTGATTAGATTACATTCAATCACTGTAACTGGCTCTTCTGGATACCAAAAGATATATTCCAAACACTGTTTTTGATACTCTGTTTTATTATCCTTCTTTTTCCATACACATTAATAAATAATACAAAATTGTGTTTTAATTTAATACTTTCCTAATAATTAGAGTAAATTTAATCTTATGTTTTATAACAAGTATTTAAAAAAAGATTAATTATTATATTGTCCTTTGGTATAAAAACACGTACGTCATTTTTACTCTGTTTTACGTTTGTGACTCACAACTCATCCGAGAAATACCTCACTTCTAAGACATTTCCAAACTTATTTGAAGAACGCGTTACCTAAAACATAAAAAGGTCATTGAAATGAAACTTTATTAATAAAAAAGTTATTTACTAAACATCAAGATATAAAGATCTTGCTGTTTTATTAACAAAAGTGATAGTGAGTCATCTGAAATATTGATTTGCATTGATAAATGAAACCTGCCAGACATTTCGTACATTATATTTCGTACATTATATTAATGATGCAATATTCTAACTTTAATGTTACAATAAGTAAATTGACTTATCTTGAACCAGAAATCTGCAAAATTTTATTATTACAACTAACTCACTTATTTCCCGGAAATGGAATTTATTAGGAATGTGAAAGTTACTAATTGAATTCTACTTCACAGTTGAATTATAAGATGTAATAATAGTTTAATTTTGAAATTAAGTAGATTTATCTTAAAACTTAATTTTTGTATTATTAATATAAATTTCAGAACCATTACAAAATGAAAACTGTAAACAGTTTAAAAAAACTACAAAGGATTTTTTAAGAAACTAGAAATTCTCTGCAACATTGGTAGGAAACATTCAAAATAAAAAAGCAAACAATCAATGAACAATTAATAATTAACAATGAAATTTTGTCTATACAATTAAGAATGACACTTTCTAAAAAAACCTGCCTTTCTCAATTCTGGCAGGACACTCATTGTTGCCAACGTAACGTCCCGCCAAACAAAACGTCGCGGCAGCTGTCAAAGCTGTCAAATCGATCACAACAAGAGCAAAAGGCGCGTGTAAACAAACGCGCAATTAACGCCTCGCAGCAATCGATGCAAATCGATTCCCCGAAAATGACGCAACTGACTTTCCCGGAAAAGTCGAAGTCCGCGAAGACACGCGTTTTTCTCTCTCCTCTCCTCTCCTCTCTCCGCTCACCTTTCCGTGTCGCGGAGAACGCACTATCTTCCGCCGTCTGTGACGATAATCGCTCGTCGATCAGCGCGATCAGGTTGGTGCTATCGCGGCATGACACGCGACGTGTTCCGAATGACGCTAAGGCAGACGGGCGATTGGGATTTTGACAAGTGTTCGAGTCATCGTCGCCGCGGCGGAGGTTAAGTGACGTTTCGCGCGGTCGCGGGAGGGTGAGGCGAAATCGTGATTTCACTCGGGAATCAGGCATGCCACCGGGAAAGAGAGATTCGTGGCTGGATTGTGTGTGTTTTGGAACACGCCCGCTGGACAACGATCATTATTCGACTGAAGTTGTCCTTTGAATTGAAATAAGCGTAGTAAGTGATTCCCGAATTCAGGATTAAAAAATTTTTTTTTCTTGCCAATTCAATTCGTTGAAATTTGACCAGAACATAGTTTAAATAAACATAAAATTGTCTGAAATTTTTCAGATTTTTTAACTGTATTATTTATGAAATAATGCAATTTGAAAATCCGATTATTCCTATACTGATTTATGGTAGTGAATATCCTTAAAGGTAAAGAATTTTATTTTAGATTCTGTATTTTTTGGAAAAATATGCTATTAAAAAAGTCGAAAAAAGATTTGCAGGAATCGAAACCTCGTCCTACGCGTGAGAATATGATACCTATTCCACTGCGCTATTTATTATCTGTAATATCAAGTTGTAGCCATTTAGATAAATATAACATGTTTTTCAGTTGGAATAATGTGAGAAAGGGACAATATTATTATGTCGCGAGTCGACGTTTAAATTATTTTGCTCCTTTTGAGTTAAGACAGTATTATCTTGACTCAAAGGGACGAGCTTCTGAATGTTTTCGGTTTTTGGAAGGAAGAAATATAAAAGATAAAGAGTAAATATAAGTTTACAAGTTTATTTGAATAGAATTTTGTTACTTACATTAAGTTGAGGGGTCCTTTCTAATCCTCGCAGGAATGTCTTGAATTCGCAGTACAATATTTCACTAAACTTAACTTAAACAAACTTCTTCACAATACGAACTTAGTTACTACTTAAACTACTCTGGTTCACGCTAAAACTTCAACTTAACTTTCTTACCATCTTAACGATATCAACGCTAATTATTAACTGTAAATGATCTTCACGATATTAATCTCGCTAACGCTAAAAACTGACTGACTTAAAATGATCTTCACGATTTCAATGTGGCTTACGCTAAAAATTATCTGCACGAGCTCTGTTTCTCGACGGCCTTTTGCATTTTTTTATAGGGGATCTGTTAAGAAACCTTTGATTTGTTTGACGCAGATTACACTCTTACTATAAACATGCGTCGCGCTGACGAGTTCGAGAGCCGAACAGGAAGAGATCAGAATTCGATACTCAGATTGTCATTCTGATCTCTTTGTTTTTGTGTTATGGAGTTATTAAACATTTTCGTTGTTATATTTTATTGTTAGCAGATATGACGGAATATAAGCATTCATAATCTGCTAACTCATACACGGAATTATAATTGCTTATGGAAAAGGGAATATAAAAAAATATACATATATGTTTTATATACGAGTTTTCATTTGGTTATTCTTAACTATAGGTTCGGCATAAAAAGTCATAATCGAAAGTGATAACTTTCGCGATAGCCGAAAATACCACAAAGTCGTGGCAATATTGTTATTTGTTATAAAAGTTAATTACATGTCCTTCATCATTTCAATCTTTTGTTTTCCAATCAATCCATTATTTTGCCAACATCGATCGTAATTTTGTTTCTTTTTAACTTGTTTAACAAAACACGTTATCAATGCTTGTCGATAAGGCAGATGTTGCATCTGCCTTAACGACAAGGATAAGGCCGGTTTGCGCCGATTTCGTACCTATAGTTCAAAACGAAATTCGAATTGAGCGCGTCAGATGGCACTGTAATGTTGTCAGTGCGGACGTAAGACTATAAAAGTCCCTACCGCGAGGGCGGATTCAAAATGAACGTTGAACGCGCGCGCGTTAAGGTGATGTCTCAAGTCTGCTTCCACGGTGTTAGTGTCTTTGTTAATAAAAAAAGTATGATCAATCATTTCTTC
>JABFPB010003083.1:0-18006 GCA_022817645.1 Ceratoteleas bidentatus | reverse complement strand
ACTACAAAATGCATTCTTTCTTGAGGCAAGAAAGTTTTTTCTTCAGTGCCATCTGAGTCGCTCGGTTCAAATCGTCGTGTTCAGTTCGTCTGATTATATTCGAATATACACTTGGGTCTCATGTTTTTTTATAAAAATGAAATATATAATTAAATGGGGACTCACTCTTGGTGAGATCTTGCTGTTTTCACATAAGTACAACACTTATATATGTTAATAATATAAGTGCAGTTAATAATGTGTTGCATTTTCAAAAATTTAACCTCAAATTGTGTTATCGCTAATACGAAGATCGTATTTTTTTCCGTGTATTCTTCATAAAAATAAGACGTAAGGCGGTTATCATCTTTTGAAAACCTTTACGTGATCGAATAAAGAGAAAGAGCCACTGACATGCAGGTCCGTTTCGTTTAGCATCTGCCAGCATTGGTCCAAAGGCTTATATAAAAGACTGCTCTGAAAAAAAGAAACAAAACTATCTGAAAGCGGAATATTCTTAAAGATATAGTAGCAGATGAATAGCTGAGTATTCTTAAACAAATAGTAGCAGATGAATAGCTGAACGCAAGTTCTGCAAGGTAGTTTTTTGATACCTTAGCGATAAATACGCTAAAAACTACTGAACAGTAAGATTACGTATCCGCCTCCTAAGAAATAGCCAAACATGTAACAATGGTGTAATTTTGTAATAAAAGATAAGAAATATAAGCAATCTGATATTTTATAACAAAAAATCACATTGAAGCGATTTCTAAGAATTCTTTTCCTCACTTTTGTTGACAGTAAAATGTAAAAAAAAGAACGAGTATTAGATTGGTATGTAGAATAGACTTTCGATCGAACTGTCGTTGTAAACAAACGTGAACGTTTGGTAGAAAATCCAATATGTAAAAAAAGTGTGGAAAACATGAAAATACGGTTATAGTCGTTCTATTTTATAAATAATATTTGAATCCTATTCCTTATTTGTTTTGATTTTTATGGATTATTGTTGCATTTGTCGATATATCTCGGCCGGATACATATTTTTAATTTTAATTTAACTGCAAAGATAAAAAACTAACAAAAACTTCTTTTGAATTTTCTTATTATTAATTTTCTTCTTTATTAGAATGGGCAAGGTGAGAGAGGAAAGAAGGAAGGGGGAGAGTTGGAAGAGCTGACTAATTTCGCCGTCAGCTAAGTTGAGCCACTTGTAGTTTAATAACAAAAACACGGTTTTCTGGAACATGTTTGTTGATTTACTGAAACGTGCCGAAACGAAGTTGTCTAGACAAAAATAACATCATTACAGTTCTTTTTTCTTTTTCCAGAATTTATTAAATAATGAAATACGTTATTACCCCACATATATATAATTCAACATAACACGATTCTTTTATATATAAAAAAGAAATTTTCATTCTAAATTCGCCGTATACCGTATCTTTACATTGATCGACACGTTACATAAAATAAAAAAACCAAGCGCCGTAGTAGTCTTTTCTTATCAGTAGACTTTTTCTGCTCCAAAAACGGATATTCAAAAGGTACTCAGATGCTTATATACACTTCCTCTATAGTCACATTAAAAATCACTTCCTATTTGAACCGTTTTTTAACTCTGTCAACTTCTATTATCAAAATTCTTTAATTATGAAATTCACCTAATTTGACTATAAAAATTCGACCACAGTAATTCTAAAGCAAACCTTTGACTACTTCTTCCCACCCAATGAAATTCAACAGTCACTATAATCCTATACAATTTCGTCATCGCAGCGCATTAATTTCCGAACCCCCGTCCCCCTAAAATTGCAGTTCCCGAAGATCGCATTTCACCAAAAATCCGATACCATCGTCTCAATAAAGGAAACCGCGAAATCCGGCTCGCTTGCCCCATTCGTCATTATCCTTTCAACATAATTCACCCTGCATTGATCCAGGACCATTCCCTCGAATCCGAAATTTCGCCGCGAATTGACGAGCCAGCAATTAACAACTCCGACGATAATAAAACGCTCGAAAGCGCGCCGCGATAAAGAATCCGAACGACGCTGCCCACAGCGCCGGCGCAATATGATAATTTGCGGCGCTGCAATTGTAGCTCAGGAAACGAACGCGCGAAACGAAACGGCGCTCCGTTTTATCTGCCGCGGCGCGATAACTTTGTCTCCGGAGGGACCGGAACGTCGAACCGGCCGTCTTATCAGCGCCGCCACCGTCCCGATAAATTCCGGGGGAAGACGATGGGGGGCCCGGAGCGTCAGGCGCAGGCCCCGTTAATTGTTCGAGCGCGAACTCTTGCGAGTCGCACGCCTCGCAAGATAAAGTACGGACGAACTAATTTCGGACTCTCCGGGTGCGTAGCCGTGATCGCGATAAGACTCTTTTAGGAAAAGCGAGAAAGAGGGAGAGAAAGGAAGAGAGGGGTTTCGTTTCGCAATTCGAAACTCGAACAATGGATCCAACTGATTACGTCTATCTGAAATCGTATCTTCCCAAGGAGCGCACCGTTCATTTGGCGCGCGCATTAATGAAAGAATAATATTGACTCCGGCGTATTTGACCGGCGCTATCAAAGCGGTCATTAATAAATATTCATGTTGTTGCGGCCTGCTTTGCCCGCGGGTTGTATAAATTATGATAATTGAATTAAACGTTGCCAAGATAAGCCTTTTATTTCGCCGCGCTATTTGGGTTTCGCTAACTCAATAAGACCGGCGATCTCGCGTTTATCAGTTCGCGGTCATCCCGGGAATTTTTAATACGCCGCGCGGCAATTTCGCGTAATTGCGTTTCGTTTGTCCGGGAGCTCTACGGGAGACCGGTTCCCGATCGACAATTAGCTGACAGCACCAGTAACGAACCGGATGAAAACGCGATCGGCTCTTTCACGCGGAGACAAGCTCTTTTCATCAGCCGTCGGTCGGAGGGATAATGCCCGCTGATTAAAATATCGTTGACCGATGTGCGGTCGGGATGAGTTGCCGGAGAAACGGCGCTTTTTCGCCACCGCCTTTGACCCGCACGTCGTCCTTGATAATTAGTCTGGCACCCGGCAGCTTATCGAACATCGCACTCCAATTACGGGATTCGAAGACGTGGCAATGGTTTTAAAATATCGGCGCTGTTGCGAAGCTCGCACTATCGGGTGGACGATGTTTGGCCCAACAAGTAAATCAATAGCCGGCGAACAAGAAAAATCATTTTCATTTCGATGTACGGCTTATCAGCGATGACACACACGTTTGTGTCGGGTATCCAGACCAGTCAAATATAAAAAAATTCGTTGACAATGATACCAGTTTTTTTTTTCGAAATTCGTTTTGTGTGGTAAAGGGGTTTAGAAACATTTC
Organism: Ceratoteleas bidentatus; assembly: GCA_022817645.1. Taxonomy (NCBI): domain Eukaryota; kingdom Metazoa; phylum Arthropoda; class Insecta; order Hymenoptera; family Scelionidae; genus Ceratoteleas; species Ceratoteleas bidentatus. The sequence continues at coordinate 14,668 of JABFPB010003083.1, read as the reverse complement.
GCGCTCATATGATGGGTAAATAACGACCATTGTAGGACATTCATCAAAAAGCAATCATCATTCAATATGCGACGTGTAGCGCGCAAGAAGGATCGTTTATCATGGAAAAACGCGGGTTAATGCAGTATCGGCGATGTTTAATTGATGTACGATAACACTCGCGAGATTTATATTTATAAATGTGTATAATAATTGTGATACGATGTTTATTAAAAGACGCTCGGGTCTTTTAATAATTTCATTTAATTAATGAACACTGCACGATCTAAATCGTGCCACGGAAGCCATGGCTTTGTTATTTTTGCACGATAAAGTCAGCGCGATATAAAAATGTATCGGACACGTAATACGATCCGCTACGTGATAATTTTATTTGATAATTTTTGGGCGATAAAGTTTCTGCAATGAACCCGACACGAGCCACGTAGCACGATGACCGATACTCGATACATTATGTCTGATAAATTCTACATCACAATCGCTGATGGACAATCGTCGTATGACGAATGCCATGCGGTAAACATTATACAATCTCCGATAGATGCGACATGCGAACCGGCCCGAAATATTTAATCGGACTACGATTCTTAACTTATTAGCCGCTTCAGAACGTTTGACTATTATCGCCGGATAATGGATAATGCATAATGCAACGAGATTACGACGTTATTTACGACGCTAAACGCAATATCAAGTATTTGTGACAGGGACGCCATGAAATTGATTTTCTATTGTTATTATTATGCATTGCCTAATGCTGTGATGAGAATCTTTGATGGTAGTTTGATGTCAGCGATGATGATTATATATGCCCGTGTCTTGGAGAAATTACCTTCGTTAAATGCTTAAAGCAATAATGTGAAATAAGCGGGTCGTGATGCGCGTCATTGAACAATCAATTTATAGCAGTCAATTGCAATCTATTAAATAACTAACGTAAGTTAATCGTTTCTTTTGATATATTTTTTAACTATTTATAACCGGAATCGGCTTTACCGCTTTCGAAGTCGTTTTAAATATGTAAATTGCACTACCATTGCAAATTACCCACTAAAAAGATACGTGCTTTTAAAACAATGTTTTTGTCCAAAAACAATCATCTTTTAAGCCTCTTTAAACGTCTTTTCCAGCTGAAAGCCTCAGAAAGAGACACTCCTTTTTGCAGTCTACGTTGGCAAAAGTAACCGGAGTTGTTCGGGTTTTCGGTCATTACAACTGTTTTGTGTTTCGTCACGTAAAAGACGTGAGCTGTATGCATCACATATGCCGCGTAAGACAGGCTTAAACAAGTTAATCGCGGCAGATGCGCTTATTCTACACGCCAACGCGATTTTCGGCGAAATGATTAAAACGTTAAATCACATTTCATAAGCAATAATGGCAAGCGAGCGAGACGAAAATAGCGGGATGAAAATTTCGAGATTAAAATTTTTCGTGGCACATTTTGCATGAGCCCGAAAATCTTTGCTTTTAACTCTTATATCTATCCGCTTTAATGCCATTTATACCAAAAACCCACGAGTTTGAAAATTTAAACTTTTGCGCGCAATAACTCAAAAAATGTCGGTCTTATGAAGTTTTATTGCACCAACTTTTTTGATTGCTTTGCCCCGCGAGTTCGTTGACAAAATGTTTGCCGGGGTATTTAAAGTTGCGGAAATTTCGAATCAATTAAACTGCCGCCGGTTAGATTAATGACACTTTTCGAGCATTCGCATCCGTCATGTAAAATGTATGACGCACCGAATGATCGGACGCCGATCGTCGTAAAATATTCGCAGTGCAACACACGCCGCATAATATTCATCCTATGGCATTGTTCATGTGAAGTTCTTCAAATAACATTCATTATACAACATTAATCAAATTAACATTCGTCACGGAGCGTTCTCCGATAAATGTTCAGTGATGAATATTCCGAAATGAAGATTACCCGCTACATACTGAACGTTGTTTTGCACTTGAGCGTTTTTTCGCGCAACAAATTGTTCGTACGTGTGTGCGAAGTTAAACGCGTTTAAAGTGAATGCGATTAAAAACAGTCGAAAGTAACAGGGATCTCGCGCAAAGCTGAGACGAAAAATCGAGATCCGCCGGACGAATTCCAAGTTGTACGAAATGGTAAAAGCATGTTAATGCATGAAAATGTTATTTTTTGACTCGTATAAGAGTAGTCGTCCTCATAACTACTTCGGTATTGATCAAGAATAACCAATGGCGCTCGTAATAAGATTAGTCTGAGCGGAAATGGCACGTTAAGTTGAAAGTAAATTGTTATGCTGGCATGAAAATTCCCGCCTGTAAGTTACGACACGCGAGTTTTGCGAACACCGGACCATCGTTATCCGAGCATCTATGAATTCGTTATAATAGTGTAAACGTCTTTTCTAACTTTTTACGGTCGAAAATGATTTCTTGCAGCAAAAAATTTCCGCCTTGCATGCCTGTTGGAATTGAGGACAAAGGGGTTCGGCACTTCGTAATAAACTGCGAAATCGAATACGTTAAAATCGCACTTGTGATTTATTAATTAAATAAATGTTATTGGCAACCAATTAATCAAAAATACGCTTCATCAATGCGCGGTTCGATGAACAGATCTTCAACAGTTATTACTCACAATGTCATACCCATTATTTTGTCCATTACTCAAAAAGTATTAAGAGGATATCAATTATAATCGAATCAAGTGGTCTGGCGCGCGAAATCAAAAACAAATTTATTCACTCGAAACGCGATAAGGTATCACTGAATTATTTGCTATAGCGGCATATTAATTATGCACACGTTTAATTGACTTTACATTTTCGTACTTTAAAGCAATTATTTGCATCGACTATATTATGTAAATGATATTAATTACATTAACATATAATTTATCTACTCCCAACCTATATCCTAGTTTTTGCAAAACTTTGGCATTTCGATCATGCCATTATTTTAACACGATAAAATCGGTACGATTTATTTATCTTCACTCGGATATGAACTGTGCGTGAACCCGACGCGGGTTATTCCGCGGCGGGCAGATTAAACCCTTTTTTCCCACAGTAAACAAAATATTATACCCTCGTGTTTTGCGCTGTTTCGCCAGCCGGCTTAGACAAATCTCGTCAGCTGTAAGCAATCTCTTTTTCTCTCCGTCTTTCTCCCTCGGCATATCATCGCGATGAAATCAATACCTAGAAACCCTCAAAACGACGAAAAAACCGCGCGCCAATTCCGTTGCTTCGAATTCCACAATTCTTTTTTGGCATACCGACATTTGCACAGGTAATTACGAGACCAAAATTTCCCAATTCGAGTTCGACTTGTTTGGTATTTTTGAACTTCCGGTTTCGCAAAAGACGGTTCCTTCTAAGCCTGGATTACGACCCTGCGGCCAAGATTAATCAGTTTCGCATCCAGTGCCCGGCGGGATTAGAAATAATTTCGTAAACCAAACAGATTCCTAAAGCTTGATCCAAAATCGATCTTTCATAAAAGCTGCGGTACCGTCCCCGATTACGTATTGGCCCGTAACACGCGTATTCCGCAAAAGCATATTATATTCCCTTAAACACACATTTCGTTTATTCAGGCTATCAAATTTCGTTAAATCAACCTAAAAAAATATGTTTCCCGATAGCACCGTCTAGGCTTTTTCGCGTTCATTTGCAAACAATAATTCGCGCGAAACTTGAACGCGCTGTCCCAGTGGTTGCATCGCCTTGACTCGTTTCGCGAAAAGTCGCTCGGCGCAGAACTTGAGCCATTAGACGTTTCATTTGTTTGCTGTCGCCAATAAGATTTCACGGTCCACCGGTTGTCAAGCCAATTATTGTCAGTTATCCGTTTGTTTCGTCGTTAGCGAACAGCAAAACTGTTGCGAGAATCGCAGCATCCAATTCTCAAAGGCGTAACAGCGAATTTCATGTTTGCAAATTAATTAAACATCGCGCGGCTCATACTCGCTCGTCAATCCCATCGAATCGCGTTCTATTAGATCTTAATTGCGCGTAATGTGCAAAGATTCGATTACAACGGGTTAACTGACTCGACGAATCATCGGTCGCAGCCAGTTCTCTGCAAAAAAAATTTGCAGAGAAAGATCGACGCCAATCAAGCGCGATTCAATCGGCTGGGCGCATCGAAATTGACTTATTAACGTCGCGCATCGTTAAAACAGGTTAAAAGACAGCACCGAACTGTCAGCGTTTTTCATGCCTTTACACGGCGGGCAATGTTTCCACTTAATCGCCGCCCCTTTTTCGTTGTTTCGCTTTGTTTTCGGGGCAGGCGCTGTCGCGTATTGAACCACTTCATCATCGCGGCGGCGCGCGGTTTATTAAATTTCGCGCGCGAAGCAAATTCGTGGCGCCGTAAAAAGTCACTATCTATCGGCTTTTCGGTTTGTTCGGGATTCTTACGTTTCGCAAAGTAGAACAAGTTTATGAGCTGAATGTACACGCAGCGCAATCGACCGGCGACTCTAAAATCGCTCGATAACTCGCCGCGAATTGTTCAGCTATTCGACGAACATTTCGAAAAATCCATATTCATGCAATTAAAACCGCGTTAGCGAAGATCCCCGAACAATCTAATAAGTTGAATTCCTACCGGAGACGTTGGCGTCGCAATAATTCGGCAAATTCAATTTCGGGGCGGTTACGCCTTGAAGAACATGAAACATATGTGCATTGGCGGTTTCCGCGAAAGTTGCTAATAAAAGCGACAGCTTTGCTAAGGAAATTGGTTGGCTTTGTTTCGCGCAATCACGAACGATCGAAGTTTTTTGCTAACGTATCGAAATTCGCTCGCACAGCAACAATCCGCGTACAGTTTGCTTGTTTTAATTGTTTTTTTTTTAATTGAACGCAAATATAAAAACATAAGAGTGAGAAAATGAACTTCGATTTCACGTCAACGAGCATCACTTTTTTGGATTTGCATTCCCAAAACAAGTGTTTTCGTGACAGACATTTTTGCAGAAGGCAAAGGATAAAACGTTTGTCATGGAAATGTCACTAGAAACATTCTGGTCGTCGAGGGAGATACTACAAAGGAACGCCTTTTTCTCAAGTGCGTCAATACATATTTCATGGAAATAATCGGCGCTTGGTTTCATTGTGCAAATGTAGTCAATGATTATAATCCATTAAATTACTGATTGCAATGCAAACAAGAGCAAATTGGCATTCTGATTTGCAAATTCTGAGGTCAATTTCGACATTTGAGTTCACAATAATTTGGATAGTAAAAGTTTCCAGTGTCCAGGGCGGGCGTGCAAATATTAGCAATTAGCTGAAATATTAAATTAGCGCGCAAGTGTTGCCCAAATATTACATTCGGAATTTGCGCGGAAGAGCCGCGGTAACGGCACTTTCGTTCAAAAGTGACTTCGCGATTGACGTCTGCCCTCGCAAACTCCAAATGTCGCTCGGAATTATTTTGACGTAACTTTCCAAGTTTGAGTACCCATCATTATGGATGTTGTCTTCAAAAGAAGGCTCCAGTTGCAAGCTCCTGTCAGCAAATTAGTTGAGTACTTATTACGAAAGACTATGCTTTTCGACGTGTTGCAAATCGACCGGTTATCTGAAGGAAAATGCGTTGCGAAACGAGGTTACTCTTTTCTCTGAAGCAACAGCGTATGCAATTTTGCGAGGATGAACTTTGAAAATCTGGAACGCGAAAACAAAGTAATATCGATCGTTCGGTGGACAAAATCGAAAGATTTGATTCAAATTGAGTTCGACTGGAAGACGATTGTGGAGAGGCTTTCGGGGTGAAATGGGAGTTTTGGATTTCCAACTCTTGTGAATTAAATTGAAAATGAAACGCTACACCAAAATGCGTGTTCATGAACTCGAAATTAGCCGGAATGTATGTGCTCCGGTCCGGGTCTCACGAAAACTGATGTCGAAATGTAAATTTCATTACATAATGCTGTCATAGGTAAAATTAATTTTTAATTGCAGTGCATTTCGCAGCATAACTTCATAATGTAAACGTAATTGTAATTTATGTCGCAAATAGAGAAGTAATGTAGCCATTTTGGAAACTCTGCAGAATCATTTGTCTATGTTAAACGTATTTTTCTAGCAAATTGCAGTCACAACTTTTTACGCAAAAAATCCAATAAACGTCTGAGCATTTCGTAGGATGATTCTACAATAACACTTTGACTTCGAATGTAATTTAACAAACTCCATACGAACCGTACTTGCTTTTTAACACTCAAACCGTAAGGATCTTACAGTTTTATATTTATTCCTCCTAGACATTCGGGCGTTTTACGGTATCTCTTTCACTTTGCGACTATACATAAATACCATCACTAAGCAGACATTTGTTATTGCGAAGTGAAGCCGCGGAAGTGAACTTTTGCCAATTCCCCTTCGCGGCAAAAACACGACAAACGGGTGTGGTTTAAAAAATTGCGATCCCCGGTAATGAAACAAGGAATTTTTCAATCTGACTTAACGCAATCGGCATTGATAAAACACGAACTTACACAAATTCCACGCCTGGGGTAACATTTTACGTCGTCGGGGACTCCGAGACCCGGTTCCACAATGTACTTCGCAGTCGGACCATTTTTCTTCGGGATTTCGCGAAAGCACGAAGGAGATTAATGCTTCATCAGATAACGCGTCGAATAAAAATCGTGCCATAAAAGGTCAAGCCTTATGGGAACCTGACACCTTAAATCGTTCTATGATTGCGCCGCTACTTGACGTCGAGAAATAAAGCCCGGCCGATCAATAGTCTAAAACGAAATGGCTCGCGTTGATAAAGGACAGTCATCGGTCGGCATAGGTCGTTCGAAGAGCCATTCACGCCGGGCGGGAAAGAGCGCCGAGAAAAATGACTAGAATCGTATAATGAAGTGGCAGGAAAGTACACCGCGCTAATCAACCGGATCGCGTACGAAGTGGTCGTAAAGGCAGCAAGACTCGTTAAATGCGATGCCGAATATTTTGCCGGCGATATATTACCCTCGAATTGCTTTCCTTTTTTCAAGGGTTTACTTCAGACGCTGAAACTGTACGCCGGCCATCCGCAGGATCTCGTTAAATGCAGCGACGAGTTAAACGTAAGTACGGATATTTTTTAATTTACGTAATGTGCAGCGTTAAGAACGAGAGCGCGACCAATAATTGATGGACTGATGATTTTTTTAAATCCATAAGTTGTAAGCAGCGAGGCGAAGTCGCATAGCTGTCGCGCGTGCGGCGGGAATTTTATTGACTCGTTTTTCCCTAACTTTGTTGTTGCGCCAAGTCGCCACGGGGAAGTGAGAAGTAGTACTTTTTTGGGATATTATGGCGTCGCAAAATAAATTTGTGGACCGTAAATGACAAGGAGCGATCCGGAAAGTGTTATTGGCTGGTGGGCAAGGTGACGCGGTTAGCACTGGGGTGCCTTGGGACGGGAGACTATTTTCGTTGAATTAGTTTGAAAAGAGGGATTTTCAGACCAATTGCGTAATTTTGAGGGTCTAGAATTGTTGTGCTTTGATACTGCAGGAAATGTTGAAATGTGAGCGTTATAAGATTTGGGAAATTACTCTGAAATAAGACAGGTAAGAAAGACCAGAGAAACGAACTAAAAGAAGGTATTTTTAGATCTAATCTATGAGGTAGAAACATTTTCTGGTATGTTTGGATTTAATGTGTAGACTAAAGTGCTTTGTAGAAGTCAAAATATGTCATATTCCAATGGAGTTTTTCGGTTCATATTTTGGAACACAGTTCTGGGTCTTGTAATTTAAAGTACTAAAAAGTTATTTTTCTAAAACAGAGAAATAATTTTTCGGTTTTAGAAAAATACTAACACTTTTACTTTGAAGTATATTAATAGACAAGTTTCTCTCTACATTAAGAAAACTAATTCGTAAAAGCTGCGAAAACTTTGTAGCTTTTACGATATATGACGTAAAGTTTACAAATTTGTCGTATCTTTTACGATATTTCTCGAACGAGTACGAATTTTTCGTAGCTTTTACGAATTAGTTTTTTCAGTGTAAAATTGATAAATTCCCAACTTTTTACAAAATATTATTATTAAGAATGCGTCGTAATTTCTCGTAAGTCATTGTGTATTTTGTAGGCAATTTAAACAGGTTTTTGAATAATTGGTATTTAATCTTCCTAAATATCACAGCATATTGGAATAGTTAGATGAGCCCTAAACAACAATAAAATTAGGTCGATACGCTGCTTCTCAGCAAAGTTCTGCCAATTTCAAATTAGCACTACATTCTGATACTAAGCCGAGTTCAGTATTCTTACCAATGGAGTATTGCACTTGACTTGTTTTTCTGAGTGCCCGTTATGTGTTCGAAAATGCCCAAACATAAATTGAAATAAAAGCCCCATCGAATGCGAATTCCACGGTTTACAAGCTAAACGTTGGCACGTAGTCACTAAAAGTTTGTTTTAAAGAGGCTGTTAGAACAAACTGTAAAGGGAAATAATAATTCGATTTTATCTCTCTACAATTGTTGAATTTCAAAAAAAAACTTTAAAACATATTTCAACGGTTATAACATATTCCCAAATTTTCGAACTTCAATAAACTACTTTTATTCCCATTCAACCAACAATAAAAACTTCACCAACGTAAACTTTCTATACATAAATTAAAATACTCAAAAACCACAATGATACCTAAATAATTTTCAGTGAAACCACGCCCTTCACAAAATATATCCCCTTAAACATAACTGACAATAATAAATAAAATAAAAAAAGATTCGAGCATTAAGGTGGTTATATCATGAAGGATCGTATATTTAGGGTGCCAAATGAAAATATGGTTAATATTAATTTAATCATGTTTTATTATTTCATCAGAGTATTTCATATTAATATATTTCATTTGCATATGAAAATGTTTACGTAAATCATTTTAATGATTTACGTAAACATTGCCCTTATATAGTCAATTTTGATTTCTTTTGTTCGCATTGAGTTCTGTGAAATCGTTTTTCAAGTGTTATAAACAACATTCCAATAGTTGTTCATTATTCATGAAATGAAAAAACAAAAAATAAGAAATTTATAAAAATTTTAATTTGGGTTCTTCGAATATTATAATTTAATTTGTCAAATTTCCAAACAATTGGACTACGCAGAAATCCAGATATTCGATGTTAAAGTTTCATTAAAGTACATGGATAGTATCATTATATATATCATTTTAGCGTCTAATATCTCCGTTTCTATGTAATCGAAATGCTTGGGTATTTGGCAAATCAAATAGTAGCCTCGAAATAAACCAGATTTAAAGTTTCATCGAATTCTTATTATTTTAAGTTCATGAAATAACCACCTTAAAATAACGTCTCTTTCATTCTATTGACAAATCGTATTAATGTGCAAACCCTCATATTCGTCTTCTAACATTCATTTAGCGTTAGTAGTCTTTTCAACAAACCGCGTTTTTCCTCTTTCGCAAATAATGTTTCCAACTCTAAAGAACGAACAAATTTCCTCTATCTAGCTTCCACCCCGAGCGACATATCGAACCTCAGAACTCATTTCGCAAAATCTGTTCTCGCAGGCCACTTCCAAAAATGTCGCCAGTTTTGATCCGTCGTGAAACTTTCCACCCCGAGTAATCCGAAGCCCTTTTTCCTGCGAAACCCATTTATTCCCTTCCGTAAATACAGGCTTCCGATAGACAGTGCCTTGTTGTCGGGCCATTCTCATTTGTTCGCCAAACGAAATGGAGCGATTCAGCGCCGGCTTAGCCTTCTCCCCGGGTCCGCGCAAAAAGTCTCCTCAATCTTACATCGCGCAGTTCAAACACCGCGCCGCCCGTTTCCTCCACCTACACTTTCCCACTTCTACTGCCATTCCCACCCCGCCGCATTCATAATCAAGCGGCGTCATCATACGTGGAAAAAGATCGTCAATCACCGGCAAACAGCTCCATAACAGATAGCGCCGCTCCATCATCAAGACACTGTACTTATGCCCGGCCAATTAGATCCGCGCGGATACCCGGCCGGATCGCCGGCAGATGGCGTCGAAATGCAAAGGGGGTCGCGACGGCGGAGAGGCACGGAAAAATGTTCAGCTGCGAAAAACGCTTCGCACGATTCCGCAGGGCTATCGTGTCGGATCGCTATTGCGGACTCGTCAATAGTCGGTGAATTGTGCCTTTCGTTGAACTGGTATACGGCGCAATAAACCGCAACATTTACATGCCGAAACGCTGGCGCGGCTGATAAATGTCAAATTCGGTTTTAATGCGCGAGACATGGCATTCCAAACCGGCCCCCAATTTCCGTGTAACGCGAAACATTAGACGACGGGATAAGCTATGACATTTAGCATCGATAGCTTGACGAAAGTTATATAGAAATAATCGGGCTTTGGTTGGGACGTGTGATTACACAGATATAACTTTTATGTACATGATGATACATATCCATGTACCACTGGGAAAAATGAAACGTATATGAATTAATGAATTTGCTTTATTGGTCCAGGGACGATTTCCCGCCATGGACTGCTTTAAAAAAACAGATATGATAATAAATGTAACCTAATAAATGTAATTATACGGCGCGTCGCGAACAGTGTCCGATGTGATTGGCAGTCAGAGAATTAAAAGTCAAATGTATGTATAACAAAGATAAATTAATTAAAAAGTCGCAAGATACATACTAAATTAATAAATATAAAAGACGCGTTAGACAGTAAGTGTCGGTCGAACAACTGACATGAATAAATTTAAGGATATACAAAAAAATAAAGACGAGGTATATGAAGTAGTTAATAATAATTTTATTGTCTCCACTATTCCAGTTAAATAATAAGAAATGCATTTCAAAACATACACGACCATCTATGGTCGTATAAATATATATAAACTTGTTATATATATATAACAATTCCTGTGAAAAAAAAACAATTTTCGATTGGGTCTGAATACCTGACTATTGACAGACTGACTATATCCAGACATTGATCACTCTATTCCCAGACTACAGTCAAACCGTTTTTAGATATAGCCCAGGCATAATCGTGTCCCTGATTGTTCTCGAGAGCAGTCAGTCTGAAAAGTGTTTCAATATAGACTGTGAAGAGTCTGAGAATGCAATCTTGCAGTCTGGTAAAATGCAAGCAAACGGTTAAGACCGATATTAAATGTAGCCTGTAAAGGGGTCTGACTGTAGTCTGGAACCAGTATGGATATATTTTGACTATAACAGAAAGCCAGAGCGAATCCACATTCATTTTTTTCTCGTAAGTCTGGTTTCTCAAAAAATGTATGCAATAGTAAAAATGTGTATGAAAATATCTAAACGTACACTGAAAAAACTGGTTCGATTGTAACAACCATACCTGTATTATTACACGCAGTATGATTGATGCAAACTTACATTTTCTTAGGACAACCATATGTATGTTTGGGACAATTATACTTATGTTTGGTGTAACCCAACGGTATTATAGTGCACAATCAGCTATAATGTATGATTATGACAACCATGTGTATACTAGTTCCAACTATACCTTTTTTTCAGTGTATATAGAATTCAATGAAACGAAATACGTGACCTGTATATCTTCTCTTGGTCTATTAGGGTCATATATATTTTTCAATATGCCATATATGGTTGCCAAATGTGCTATATATGAGCCATGTTTCTTTTTACCTGGGACACCAGAGACTTCACATATATGCTGCATATATATGATACAATATAATTTACATATAGGTTTAGATATTGCGCTATATTTATCATGCAAATTTATTCGTGGCCTATTCAACTACATCATGTATACACAATTTAGACGTATACAATACATCTAAATCGAACCAGGTTTTATCTTATTTTGTTCTCTTTTCGGATTCCATATTAAAATCTTATTAAAAACAGTTCCATTAAACATTCTTTTTTAGTATTTGACATATATCTCAACTCCCTTTTTACGTCCCTTTTCACGATATGTTTACATCAAATTTCTGCAATGACTCAAGTTTGACTTTATTTTCGTTTTTTCCGACTCGTAAAATGCGGCGGAAGCATATTTCATACGCTTATCGAGCGTGAGTCGTGAAATTCGTAAGCCGCGATACGCCGCTCAGTCCTCTTATAGGGTTAATTGGTGGGCCGCACTTTAACCGCGGTTGGCCCAGACCGCGTGGACCCAGCGACTCGGCATCGATAAATTGAGCGAAGAGCTACTGCTATAATGTCGAGGTGAATAACATGGACGCCTGAGAGGACGTTGATCGGATTTAGAAGCAACATTGTTTACAAACCCTAATGTATTCGAACCCACCAATGATTTATATATCGCTGTGGGCCTAGACTCGGGTTTTGATCGCTGTATTAATGAAGATACGACTTTTTTTATGAATTCCTTTCGAGGGTGATCCGGGCGAAAATGTCGTTCGAAAAAATCGCACTTTTTATTGTAAAAATGGCCCGCATTCCGTGATTGAAAAAGTTTTTTTCGGTAGGGTATTGGACTTCAGGGTTCTTCGTCATACAATAAAGTTATAGAGTAAATCGTAAAAGATTAATTGTCAAATATCTGCATAATATATAACTCTTTAATGAAATAGCATAATAAGCAGCGACGATGAAACTGTAAAAAGGTTGTTTTCGAGATAGAGATGATTTTATAAGAAAATGATTTTTGGACTATACAAGGTCATTCATACGAGAGAAAGGGAGATGTACAATAGACAGCGAAGCTATGCAACTGAACTGTGTTGGTGGAGACAACAGAATTGTCAGGCAGATTCAATGATATTGTCTCGATTGTCTAGTCATGTTGAAGATTGATACTTTCCATTGAGCTCTAATATGCTATCATTTTATTTAGTGTGTGAAAGTAGTCGAGTTAGACATTGAGTAAGCGATATGAACCAAACATAATTTTTCGTAAAAATAAAATCAAATTTTCTTAAATTTTGAATAAAATTGGTTTAGGAGTCATTAAAGATGATATTATACAAGAGTTTATAATTTAATTAATTTAGAAATATTCCCATGTTTGAATTGTGGATTCCATTCAAAACGTAATATTTCTGTTTAAAACTAACATCATCTATTATTCAATTTAAAATTCTGACGCATTTATCATCCAACATTCATCACACAGAAAATCTCCTCCTTCTCATCATTACTGCATTATCCGTTATACATTTTATCATACAAAACTTCAACTTGCTTATCATATAATTATCATACAGGTATCGTCGTGTCAAGTCGAGAACACAACTTTATCTTGCCCCAGGAAACGTTGCTATAATTGACACTTCTCCTAATACTTGACACGGTAGATACACAATCGCGGTCCAAAACTATATGAACTCGGATTATCCTCCTCAAGAGCCGCAAATGTCGATCCAAGCTCAGCGACAATGAGGAGAGAGATCAAAATCCCATTGAACTCAGGAGACGGCTTTCTTTTCAAAATACTCTCTGTTAGTTAGGCATCTTTTGTCCCACGTAACTACCCAGAGTGCACATTGCACAAATAATACAGCTCACCACAGATACCCTCGCAGTTTGTTATCTGAGCCTATTTGCAGTGAAGCGTCATTGTAGTTGACTTTATTTGCCCGCTGATATTGATTCTTAAACATCCATTATCACCCCGGATCAAGCTTATCCGCAACCGGTTAGTTAAAAAAGATTTACGAAGGAATCGTACGGTGCACCTGCAACCCGACATTGGAAACAACGAGCGCGATAAATTTCACTACAAACGCGGCGAAATGCGGCGAAACGTCACTAAAGTAGAAGCGATTAACCATGCGCGATATGGCCTAAAACAAAATTATCATAACGTGAAGTTGCGAATTTTATGGCTCGGAATTCGGTGATAATGTTGGTCGTGTTTATTAAGCCGGTGCGTTCGAAATTAAGCGAAGTGCCGTTCGGCAAATTATTTCGCAAATTTGGAAAATGGCACGGACATATTAGCAATTGATGTTGTGCATTCGGGATGAAAGAGCAATTATCTTTTATGGTGAAGACGCTTTTATTTTGGATGGACAGTTAATGTTCAATTTCGCTTGTTTTGTTCAGTCGACGGTGAATGAGAACTGCATTTATTTTAACAGATGAAAATCTTCTAGCGTTCTTTCAATCAATTAGTAAAAAGTTAATCAGTTTTAATGGATATGAGTGTTTATCGTTTTTTCCGGGTTTCCCTTGATTGGGTCTGTAATGGTTTTATAGACTACATTTGGTACAACATGGGTAGTGATGTGGAAGTTCAAACCGGATCGATGATTTAATTAATATATTCGTGAAGGAAGCCGTATCAGTGAATATAAATTTTCGTTAAAAATACCTTTCAAACAATTTCTAAAAAAGACGCAAGAGTGGATATCATCGTACCAATAAATGTTAAAAAGTATAGAGATATGATTTATGATATGAAATATTCGAAATCGCTAAAATTTACCTAAAAATGCACTAATTTATTTAGAGTTCAATTAACCTTCGATTTATTAATTTGTTATGAATTAATGTTTAAGGTATTTCTCCCGTTGAAGTCAAATCAAAGAGAATTCAACGAAATTTCGAAATTAGGTTGGTTTTTTGCTAATTTTAATTTGACGAAATTTCACGGAAATTCACTATCTAGTTGCAGAGATATTTAACCAAAGTTTCACAAATTAACATTAGCAGCATAGGAGACTG
>JABFPB010003082.1:0-18014 GCA_022817645.1 Ceratoteleas bidentatus | reverse complement strand
ACTTTTACGGTATTTGTACCTTAATTCGATTTTACGGTACATGTACCGTAATTGGACTTCCGAAATTTTTAACAGTGCAGATAATATTGGGCTCACACGAATTAGGTTATGAAAAGTATCATTCTGTAACATAATTAACCTCAAATGCTACAACGCAATATTGTATGTTTTACCACTTTAAGACTTTTATATAGAAAATATTCTACTTTGGTGCCTCCGAAAGAAAAGTGTTATTGGATATAGAATCTTTACGTTTTGCAAATGTTATTTGAAATAGTATTTTAACTATAAAGTTCCTATATTTACTTTCATCATAAATATCAATTGGCATTTAAACATTATTTGATATACTACTTAAAATTTTCTGAATAGTACATAATATATATGTAAACTAATTATTCAAATTATACTTAACAGTAATAATTTGTTGATGTTCAAATTTCTAATATTTAATGTTACAAATTAATATTACAAGTTACACTAATAAATAATGAAAATCATACCAATACATATAGAAAATTATTTTGCAAATCCATCTTGTGGTCACATAAATACCCGCAAATATGATATGGCATTATTTCAGTGTAGTTACAAACGTAATTATTACCTACGGAATGAAAGCACCGCTCTAATCATTTTCTGCTTACGAACATGAGGTTTTACTTGATTGCGGCCAAACATCAATATTGACTACTTCCGAGCGTTTGTACGAGAAAAAATTAATCTCCCATTCGTTCACCGTTTTCCTGAGAACGCATACCACTTTCTTTTTCTTCTGAGAGAAATACACGCTGGTTGATCATGCATCCTTTTTGCCATACCTAGTTCTTCATTCTTGAAATGTAGTTGTCAATTAAGTCAGACTGTGCGCCGCTGCGATACTGGTGGAGAGACTTAATTAAAGGACGATCTGTCTGCTGGTGGTACGTCGTCGTCAAGTGTGTTCAAAAAGTCTTGGCTTGACGGACATCGTTGCAGCCAAGTAAAACGTCAATTGGAATACATTACCGTCGCCGCTCGTTCTCAGGAAACGGGTTCGCCGGCGTAAAACGCTTTTGTTTCGGATTATCCGGAGCATCAAAGCCCATTCAGCCGCATTTTCCTCCTTAATATTTACCTCGATCGTCGAGAGATCGGCGTGTCCGAACACCCATCTCGTTTCGCGATTGTGAGCAAAAGGTCTACAAAATATGTAGACCACAGATTGTAGTTCAATTAGAATCTTACATGATAACCATAAACTTATTTTTCGGACCAGATCGATATGGGCACCGGCAGCCTCTTTTTGCCGCCGATTGTACTAGCTGAAAAACTGTAACTTGCATTTTTGCTCCGTGAAAAATCGTGCTCTCAAGTCCCCGACGGCACCGAGTTTGCCAATAAAAAATGATTGTCATAAAGTAACGAGCAATAAACAAAAGCAGTGCGCGCAGAGGATGCTGACGATTGAATTTCACGGAGCTTAATGTGACTCGATGACAAAGATGGGCGTAATGAAACACTCGACGAGTTGGGCTCTCTCGCCATTATCCTTGACATTCTTACCTCGTTTACCGTGAGCGTTACGGCGCTCGGAGTATTGGCCAGATATGTTTTTTGCTCGTGCCACCTCGCTTCCGCGCGGCTCTGTCGCCGGGGAAAAACTCGGGGAGAGCCAGGCAGCCACCCACCCTGCGACCGCGCGTTCTCCCCTCGCGCCCCGTCGCCTTGTCACCCGAAGAACAAATCGACGTCGTTGTGCGTGAAAGGAAACTTCACCCCATTATCGCTTCCAACCACGGTCTTAGCTTTTTACCGTAAATTCACTTTGCCGCGAAAGAAAGCCGCGGCGAACCACCACGCTTCACGGAGTGCGCATTTTGCAACTCCGCGAAATTACAGTCACCGCTCTCCTTTCGCGCGCCGAATTATTTGAAAGCCGCTGCCCCCACCACTGCGCCCGACTCGCCGCACCAATCAGCGTGCGGTACGTGGCGCTGCGGTGGCGCCACGATCACTAGCGACGTTGCCGGCTCGGTGATCCGGCGAAGCATTTATTTCGGTCTTTCGGAAAAGCGCAATATCAACACACGAGATATTGCACTGCGAAATTTTGGTGGCCCGAAGCACTCACGCGCTTCTTGTCCTTGTCCCAATAACCTGGCGTGTATCTCTCGGCACAGCAGCCTTAATTACACCCGCGCCACCTCGTCAGCGGAAAGTAAAGCGGTTATCCAAACTGTCTGAACTATCATTTTATCGCGACCGAAAATGGATGTCACTTGGCGGCGGCAATGAAGCGTTATCAGAAGCCGCCAATGGGATTTCGGTATCGCGCATAAATACACCCGGCAATTCATTTCGCGACGAGTAATGAACAGACGCGAGTTGCCGCGCGGTAATGTTGACAATTTTGCGCGAGACCGATTTTTCATTACGAACGTCGCCGCAAACGAGGCGTAAATGCGCGACCCCTCGTTCCCCTCTACCGCGGCGTTATTCACACACTCGCGGTCGATCGAAGGATCGGCTTTCATTGGCGGCGAAAGCGATATTCGCGCGTTTATGTACCGCCAAGGAATTTCAATGTCCTGGATAAACTGGATCATTTCGATATGCAATTAATCAAAGCTCGCGAACGTGACGAAACCCGACCAATCTTGATCCCCGCGCGACCTTTCCTTGTCTCGACGCATAGCGAGACGGATCCGCGATACCAAAGACAAACTCGGTTATTGAAATGCAATTAATCAAAAGATAGAACATCCATCGTTCTGAATGATGTATTCCATGTATAGATGTAGACGTGGACACGGGCTGTGTATAGAGATGTAGGTGTACCGACGCTACATGTATATACATATAGAATATAATATCGCGGCTAGTAAAATCGATTCTTGGGATTTGGCTGCCGGCGGACTGTGATAGATTGTTTTAGAGTTACCGCAAACAAACGGGACACGGTTTAGCCCGATTCCCCCGGGAGCGGCGCTGCGATCTTCACGGCCTTTGATGCTGCTTCATGAATGTGTAAAGTGTCGGGGTGGCGCTACATCTGCCTTATCTTTTCGTCACCTCCGATCAATATCAATTTATTATATTCTTACTTTAACGCCTCGCGGAATAAAGTAATTGTTAATTCATCATGTTTCGCGACGTACATGCGTCAGTTTTGTTTATCACGTCCTGCATTCTGGTTAATATGCAAAGGTGATTAACATCGGGCTGTTAGTTTGGCGTAAAATTTGATAAAATTAACGTTAAGCTGATTCAGATAATCGCGCATTAATGGAGCGCGAGGTTTAAGGAAATTGTATTTCGCGAAAGAACGAAATTCCACTAGATCAAGCAATCGGAGACACCTGCTGTCCTGCATGCACAATTAAAACGGGAACCTCGCTTTACACCCGCGATAGCACGTTTTATATGATTCGGCGTGGCGCCATCTTCGACGGCATTACCATTGGCGCCGATATCGTACCGATCAAATCCTGTTATGTTGTATAATTTATATTAGCCATTAAACCTATTTTCAATTTGGAACGCGGTTCGTTTCTGAATTAAATAGACACGGTGGATCTCAAATGAATTTTGCCCTATAAAAGTAGTGATTTTGGCGCCCGGCCAACTACCGCTGTATGAATAGTTTATAAAAATGTTAAGACAACGGCATTGCTCATTCATTTATTCACTCGGCCATTGTCTTAAATTCGCGATTGTAACTCTTAACACGAGAGTCGAAATCGATATGAAAATCCAAGCGCGGCTTATTAGATCCGTACTTCTTTGATAACGATTTATCACCGGGGGTTCATAAATTTTGATACCGCGAAAACAAATTTCTTGATATTATGTTTCACTTACACACGAACGACGGCACCGATTGTTCGGCCGGGGAAAAAGATTGCGCGAAAAAAGATGCGTAGCTATCGTTTGCAAAAAGATCGAGCAATATCATGGTCAGATGATCAGACAATGATTCGTCGTTTAACGCTCTCCTCCATCGTTACACTCACCCGACGTTTATGATGGACGTAAAAAGCGAATGCCTTCCTTCACATGTAGAAATAGTGGCTCGTAGCTAGGGGCTGACTGCGCGATTTTTCTTCGTTGATATTGACTGTGAAAAAATGCCACAAGTTCGCAAGCAACATTCGGGATTCGTTTATTGATCAAGTTAACAGTGGCTTGACGGATGTCGAGTGCGCTGTTTCGACGTCGTTAGGAAAGTGGATTAGTTGTTTCGAAATCCTTGAAATTTTCAAATAAACTAGTGCATGTTTTTTCTACGCGTTATTTATCGACAGTTTTACACGTTGAACGCTGTTAATGACATGGTACTATATCTACTTCACAATAAATATGCTTGCGAGGATAATTTATTTATTTAATTGTCCGCTGGTTGTGCTTTGCAAATTATTTACAAACTGAAATTTCATCTTTTATTTTTGTATAAAGTTATAAACATTAAAGTTAGTAGCGGGGCGTGAGAAGCACATTCAAATTATTAAAAGTCGATATTAAAGTAGAACCATTAGTTTATATTAAACATTTAACGAAGACGATTAATTAAGTTGATACTTCCTTAGTCGACAAATTATCTCGAATATTAACGTATGACAGTAACAATTGAACCTTTACGTCAAATTTGTAAATGTAATAGAAACTTAAACTTCACATTTATAATGTTGATATTTCAAGTTCATATAACATTTTGATAACATAAAGATAGGGAACGTCATTCGTAGAGATTTTTTTTTATTTTTAATGTTGGAAAACACACTTCTCATAAGATATATTGCAGTAATTTCGTTTTCATTTATCAACGAGACTTACATATTACGAATGGTATGAACTACTAAAGTGCACTCTCTACTCTCCTGGTAATCCATAATACTAACGTGTAACTATGCACACGCAACATGAGTTTATGTTATTAAATAAGTAAAAAAAACTTTTAATTACATGCCACATTAATGTAATACTATACTACCTTTTTCCGATGTGTCGATAAAGTTTTATATCGACTTACTTTTATCGACATTGTATGAACGTTATTCCAGTGCACGATGACATCATATTTTCTTCTATTACAGTGTGTATGTGCTACATTATTGGCGTAATAATTAATATATGTTCATGTACAGACGCTTAAACTGTCACCTTAATATAAGTGGAAATTAAAAAAAGTTCAACTTGTTGAAATTAAAGCAAAATTTAAAAACCTTACTTAACAAACATACTCTCCTTCAACTTTTTTAAAACTTCATTAAATTCAATTTAATTTCCCTCACAATGAGTAAACTTTTATTAAAAATCCCGCTTTATTACATTTCCACGACTTTCGTCTCCTTCTCTGTAGCATAAATGATTGCAAATTTTTAATAAACAAATAAATTCTCAACTGTTTGCAGTTTCAGCAAAAGATTTAAATATCACTGACTTTTAATATTATTTTTGATTTTCTGAAAGTCTATTAAAAATTATAAGTCAATTACACAAGAAACTCTAAACACATCGAAACCATTCACGATGATGAACTTTTTCCGGTACATTAAAATCATAAAATAATTGTCATTATCAAATTTTACGTTACCACCTCTTTTCTAAAAAAACTTTATTCCAAACTCCCGCGTTAAACCAGCCCCAACAATACATTCATCAAACACCGTTTTCAATTGATATTAAACTAACATGTTGCTTCCTTTTTCTCTGTTTTAGGTAAGTCATCCACGATGTAATCCACCCTCTACGGAAATTGCTTTGGCGCGGTATAACGTAAGCCTTCTAAGCAGACGCGTTACAATTAATGGGAATCCCACAACTGTTTTCGCCGCCATTTTTATACCTGTATACGTGTACGCGCCGCGAGGGAAGCGTACGCAGAAAATACATGTTCTGTGTATACGCGCGCGTATCGTGTCTGTACAAGGTACACAAGGGTTTCGTGTGCGTTAACCTACGGCGAGTCAGCGCCGAGCTAATGAAAATCTGACTATAGGTACTATTCGCGAACTTGCGGAGCTATTTATTAATGCAGCCGCCTCGTGTGCAGACTATCCAAAAAGTTTCGAATCCACCCCTCAACAAGAGAAAGAGCGACGCGACGGAGAGGGAGAGGGAGGAGCGGACCGGAGAAATATATTCGCCAGCGGAAACGAGGGCACATTTTAAGCCCTATACACCTGCTACTCCGACGCCAAAATTGTGGAACAAATCGAGCTGAAACGTTAACCTTCCGTAACTCTTAGTTTGTTCATTTCCTTCAGTTTGAAGTTGAGCACTCAATTATTGACACCGCGCGACCTAATTGCTGAATTTGTTAAAAAGGCTTTAAAAGGCCCGACTGCCCGTTCTGAACTGCGCTTTATGCCTCGAGTGTGAATAATTTGTTCGTAATTTCGTGAGGACCATAAATCGGATACTTCATCTCGCTATGAAATTTATAGACTTAATTAAGCATAATAATTTCGTAATTCTGTAACTGGAATAGCTTTTTTTGCGACGCTGTTAGAAGTGCTTATGCACACAGTTTTTCCTATAACATTTTATGGCGTTGGGGAATCATTTATTTTCCTCATGATTGATGAGGGTCCGATAAACTATCCAAGAATCCAGATCTAACGGTGGCCTAGTTTACAAGTTTTTCCTGCAGAAATGTAAAGTGCGGCAATAATGTAAATAACGTGGGGGACGAGAATGAGAGGAGTGCCGGAGAAGGAGGGAGCGAGGGGTACGTGTAAGTGGGGAAGCGTGGCGTCTGGTTTCTTTAACAAGGGAATTTTCGAAAAGTTAACGCCTCGGCAAATGAAGATTTATTTGCGAATTAATGAACGGGCGTAATGAAATTTAGTTTCTAAAACAACTCAACGTTATGGAGATTTATTAAACATTCTCATGCATAAATGCATCAGCGCAAACATTTTTCAATTACACTTTTAATAGCCGTAAATATCGATCGGCCGACGAAGGAGCGGATATTTTTTGCGATTTATATTCTGCCCGAAAAATCAATCGAATTTGCATGCACAAAATGAAATCATCTCCAATACGTAGCCACAAAATTTTACAGCGCAATACAAGAAAACAAAAATAGGTCATGTGGTGGCATTTTATAGCCGAGGAAGCCGATATCGGGATTTTGTCCATTACATACAATATTCCTCGAAAAATTGCCGTTTGCTCGCTTGAGATTTGATCGAATTCTCAGACGTCCTTTTAATAAACCATTTCGCACTTTATTCTTGCGAATCGAGTTTAGATTCAGACACCAGACTGATTACATCTTCTCTCCTCTGCAATAACAAAAATAGAAGTACAAACTACCGAAAATGATGGCAATCTTCTGTCCTCGACGAAGCTCACGTTTCAATTAATCCTGCAACGTCCTCCAACGACGTCACCCGAGATCACCTGCATAACAATTCCTTGACGAGAAAAACGTGTCACGAGCTAGCAGCGTCATTTTCTTGGAGATCGAAAAACGCGAAGTGCAATGTCATCGATACCGAGAACTTATCGGCGGTCGACGGAAAGACGATAGTGGAAAAATTGTGTGATACAAGGGTGAATCACCCTGTCGAATAAGCTGAACTTGATAGCAAAAAGCGGCGGCTCCTCGATAATCCAGGCGCGGTGACGATGGACTGAATGTCTAGCAGCGTAGGGCGGGTCGGGCGTAAGAGAAGGATTATCTCAACGTCAGAGCGTCGAATCAGATAGACTGCCGGCGCTTTTAAGGTATTGGTCTCAGGGGGTGATCCTCTATTAGAAAGGTGAAAGTTCCAGAGCGAGGTACGCGCGCGAACAGAGTGCGATATTATACGCGTGGAGATGAGTTTGAAGCGCAGCCTTAAAGGTCACGACCTTTCTCGATGGGCGAAAAGTCTCGTCGCAATAAAGTTGCGTCAAGTTGGTGCTCGCCGAGTGAATTAAAATGGAGTGGGACAATCTTCCACGCAATTTCTTCGTGCTTTTAATATCGCGTCTGTCATCGTCAAATGCTCCGGGCTTCTGGCATAGTTTTGATACTGACATACTCTTTTCCGATCAAACTTTTGGCGTTATAACTTTTTCAAATACCAGAGCGATCTTTATCATTTTGTCGTCTCGGCGATGAAGTTTGATCTGATCGTTGTGCTCCACGGGCTTCAAATGAGGTTCCCTGTCAGCCGCGCCGCCCTCATCGTGCTTCGCTGGCGCTCTGATCTTTGATCCGTAGACCGTCGCGCAGTTGCCGTAACCATAGTCGCGTGACCGCTCTGTACCGTTTGTTGGTAATTTCGCAGTCGCTGGAACCCACTGTAATCGACGAAAAATCGGTAACGCGATTGTCTAGCTAACGAGGTATATCGTCAGGAGAAATAGGTTGCCGAGAGTGAGAGAGAGAGGAAGACAGAGACATAGAGCAAGGGGGGATGAGGTCGAGAAGCATCCTCCTGGGAGGTTATTCGTTTCATAATGACATTTGCCGCGGTAATTGTGCCTAGAGTATTCATTTTATTAGAGTAAAAAGTGCGTGGAAATCAAACTGATATATAACTTTTTTGACATTCAGCTGACTAAATGTTAAAGTATTTTGTTACGGTTTATTCCCGAATTGCACTGTAGTCGAAATAGGACATGATTGGAAACTAAGAAATATTTGTAAATTCTTGTTCTGCATTTTAATGATACAGTATTATAAGATTAATGCCATTGCAATTAAATTTACATACACGGAAAATTTTTTTGGTAGAACAGTTGTCTCTAGCAAAGTATATAGTGCGGCTCCCATTCCAAAATCGATATTGTGTCATTTTGGGACTTGAGCCATATGGTTGTATTTTTTACCTTGGATATCCAAGGTAAAAAATACAACTCTTACTTTTTTTATAGCTTAAGTGTTGTACCCAATTTTTTACGTGTATGAATCGACCATTTAGTTTTGCGATTCCATCTTTTTTTGCAAACGCGACTCAATTCACCTGGATAAAAAACTATATAAATTGGGACAACTTTTGCATAAAGTTTTTGGAAATCCGATTAGAAAACGATCAAAATCTGATCAAAAAGTAATTTAGTTAGTTCTGTTTACTCAGGATTAGTTTATCGCGGTAACGAAGCGGCATTGCTTAGCTTCTGCAATTCCCAATAATTCAAGTCAACAGTGATTCTCATCAAAATATTTTAAATATTATTTTTCTCATTAAAATAACTCATTAATTTTATCAGTTCAGCACATTCTATCTACACAGCAAGATGAATTAAACCCCCGCACGCGCGTGTGGATTATTCACCGAGCATCCTTAATTTCATCAAATATAATATTTTGTGGAACGCACGACTCAATAGCCAGATAAACTCTAATAACGCACGAACAAATTATTTATGATAATTTATATTCGGTATGTGATCGTCAACTTAATAAATTTAATTTAATTCAAGAGCATACAATTAATTATAGAATTCGATCAAACATTGTGACGGCATAACAATTTGTTTAAAATAGAATAACATTACGGAAAATTGAATCATGCCTCGATTTCGGCGGATAAATTGTATGTATCGTAATATTCCCGCAGATGTGTGCGTTTAATTTAGTCCGCTCGGAAACCCTCTCTCTCTCCCCCTCTGTATTATCCAATACTTATGTACAATTGAACTCGTCATTTGTGATAAATCTCAACAAATTCGATTGTCACGATACCCGTAACGTACGCTGACCCTCGGCCACCCCGTTCCGCCGATCGTTTACTGACTCATACTCGCCACTGTCTCCCAGATGATACCGTAAAAACGCCCCAAAATTCCCTGCGACGTTCATTCCACTTCCACCCTACTAACGGCGGCCTTATTACTTCACAAAGAAACGCGCTTCTAATTACATTTTCGGTTAAATACTGACCATAACTGTACGCCTCTTGAAACAACTAGGACGTGCAACAATCCGCAGCCCTCTTCACGGAATTCTCACGAGGTGCGCACATAAAAAGCGCGGACCTATCAGAAACTAGGCTATTTAGGGCTTATTCCAGGCACTCATCCGGTCTCACGTCCGCACGTATTAGTCTTCATTAATAAGCGAAAAAGTGCACTCGGCGTGTCGCGATGAAACATTTGCCGGCTGATTTAGCGAATTATCAGGAGATCCCGGCGAAGTACAGATTGATGTTGATGGCGGAAGAAAGAGCGCCGGGATAAAGAGAGAGCGTGCGCGAAACGAGGGCGAGTGGTTAGGGAAATCAATTATTGTCATTCCACTCTCTAGTCGCGATCCTGACAGCTGGTTCCGTGATGTATGTTAGTCCGGTTGGGTAACACAACAATCCGTTACCCTGCGCCTCTTCCTCCCGCCGACCTCAAAATACCATCGCATCATGAGCAGGCAATTTGTCACTAGCGCTGCTTATTAGGCAATTCCGCCGTTACAGTGCTTGGTCATTTATTGACGCTTCTGCGATGCCGTGAATTTCATTAGGATCCAGTTAAGATTAGAGCGATGGTTTACGACTTGAATTCGAAAAAGGGACGCGAATTGTTGTGCCGCCGGTGGCGCTCGTTACCGAGGCGTCCGCAGGCTATAGCTTCCGCGAGATCCGCTGCCGGAATAATACAGATTCTATCTGCATTCTTTCGCATCGACAAATGGCTCCAATTTTCTCGATCGTCGTTCATTCAGCAATTGTCGGTCCTTGTTTGCAAAGATTGAACGTTAATGCTGCAGTTTTAGACGCTGTCTTATATTTGGGCGCCGTCGTCAGAATCTATGGCATTCGGGATATTTCGTTTGCGCGACACATTTGGAGTAAATGAATTCAAACTGCTGAATTCATGCCAACATAACGAAACGCTCGCGTTATTACGGGATTGCGTTTTTTGCTTTCAATTACATAAAATTTTACGGCATTCGCTTTCGGTTGTTGTAGACGAAGAAACGTTTTATGAAATAAATGTAGCGGTAGATAATGGTTCCGTAATACAATTTTTGGCTGTATATTTTAGTGCTTCAATTTCAAGGAAATAATAGTTTTGTTAAATTAAAATGGTTTCGAGGAGAAATAGTGTGGTGATGGAACAATCCAAATTGTAAATTGACACTGGAGAATAGACTTTAGAATAGAGGACGAAAATATAATAGTTAATTATTGTTAATTAATATTGCGGAACGTGGAATTTTCTTATATCAAAATGGCTATAAAATTATGATGAGATTGGGAGTCTTAATTTATTATGTATTTCAAAGAGGTTCCGCTGTAACGGAATTTTTGGTCGATTAATATACGATGCAATTCAGCACAAAGTACTAAAATTGTAAATCAGCATTAACAGATTTATTAAATGAATCTACTTTTGAAGAGTATGCCATTCGTTTAGTCAGTTTTATGCTTTTTGATTTTTATCGATAATATTATTATGAAAATTGAAGATTTAAGTATGAATTGTTACGATAATTGGGTCATGAGTAATTCTTCGATTTGACGTCATAATCGGAGAAATCAATTGCACGGGAAAGTTAGTAAATGTAAAAACTGAGTGAACGTTACAAAAAGCGGAAGTTTTTACTGTAAATTAAAGAGAAAGATAAGTTGGAATTTAAATTTAACGTTTCCTTCAGCGTACTTGTTGTTAAACTTTCTCAGATAAAAATAACATATGAAAACTTTCTCGGGAGCAATTTTATTGTACTTAAATGAAATTCGTTTAAAGAAAAACTCGTTCAAGTAATTTCTCCAGGCTTCCTTACAGCAATGTATTGAATTTTGCCCTTTGCCAAATTTTCATGTAAATATGTGCAAGCTTTTTCCCCACTTGAGCTCCATAAAATCCGCGACATTAAATTTCAATTAAATCGCAGGGTTGTTCCAAGCTTTATTATCTACTTGCCAACCTCACCGATACAAAGCGCAATGTTGTCGTAAGTTCCAAGTGTTCCTTACACAAAACTTATAAAATTTTGCAGATGAACAATCAAATGCCGGGATTTTAATTTGCAGTTTACTTTACTACCTGAACCATTAACTTTGAATTAGCGCCAGCTGAATGTGAAATTACAGCTGACGATCAAGTATTACTCTGAATGCGAACTTCTATTTTTTAAAACCTTACAATTTCAAATTTTAATTTTGGTTTCTGAATTTAAATGTATATAGAATTTACATGCAATGCCTATATTGTAATGTTTAATGCATAACTGAAAGTCCGCAAAATTTCATTTGCCGCTTTGGATAAAAAGTTTCCGCGTCATAACTTTGCACCACAGTCGACCCGGAGTCGATCAAAACAGTAGCTCGTTAATTACTGGCGTGGCTCATATTCAAAACGGGCGTAAAAACTCCCAGTTCGCGCCCGGTCAATTAAATTTCGGCGCCGAAGATGTAATGCGCTTTATGCAGACCCTTAAATATTTAATGTCGTCTACACACGGGCACAACGTGATCGATAAGCTCGATAAGTCGTCACGCTTGTTATTCCGCCGAACTTTAATAATTACTTCGTAAAGTGGAAGCTGCGTCAAGCGCGAGTAGTTTTATTTGTGACTCAAATGATTTATAATAATAATTACAGACATGAATCGGCTCATCAATTTGCCGTTGCCGCTCGGTATATTTTTAATGCGGATGGCTTGGCTTCAAGGTAGTTCGGCCTCGTATATCACCAGCAGTTTTGTGCAAGCTGTTACGAGAATGGCACGCAAAAATAAAATTCGCCGTTCAACTCAGTGCTGGTTCATCTCAATTGTGCGCGTTATCATTCGAGGGCATTCAAGGTGTCGCTGATTTTTAAAAGCCGATCCCGGCAACTCACTCGATATCTGATGAAGAATAAACGTTTCGATCGTTAAAAACGCGAATATTTTGCGCCTCGCGTTTTTTCTCAATCGTTAACTTAGTTATCGCCGTTTTTACTACGCGTGTTATTTCAAAGGAGATTATGCGTTGTCGTTATAAAGTGGATTGCGATACGTATTGTTTTATTCTGCTCGAACTATTTCGGTCGAAACAGATATTCGCTCCGAGAATAAAGATAGAATTTTTTGATTAATTTAACATGCAGTGGCGCATTGTGAGTGCCGCTTCAAGATAAATATCGTTGTTTGTCGTGTCGCCGAAAAGCGTGTGAAGGAAAATGGGGTGATTAATATTGAACTTGCGAAATAAATTCACTTGTATTAATTTTGTCCAAGGGAATCGTTAAATATTGCGCCATGTTCAATGAATTTTACTGCCACTTTATAACGATAATTCGCACGGGGTCGTTAATTTTACGGCGTTATATAATTATGAACAACCGAAAAAATTTGAGGACATATGATATTCACGTTCACTTACATATCAAATAGTTAATACTATGAATGCTAAATTGTACTACTCATTGTAAAATAATGTAATAATAACAGTTTTACTTTCGCACTGTAGACATATAGCCATTAATTAAAAATTATACCATCAAATAAGATCAGTTAACGTTATTCCATTATGTTTGCTTTTTGTTAAATGTTAATTTGTTAAATATGAAATACAAATAAAATAATATCTAAAAAGTATTGGTATGCAAAAATGCATCAAAATTGTTTAAAAATATAGGCATTTAAAATATTTAATTTTAAGGTATCACAATACAGTTCAATTTCTATCGTTCAAATATCGAATATGAATATAATGGAACCTATATGTTTCAACATAATTCGAACCATGCGCGGTGTAAAGAGATCTCCAGTTCATAATTGCATATAATATAAATATGGCAGGTGAAGATAATAAGCGAGAAATATTTAATAAATCATTGAGCCTACAGTACTCACAATTTTTATAAATAAATTAATAGTTCTCTTGATACTTTTCCCAACTCACACTAAACTGAAAACTAAAATGTAACCAGATCAAGTACTAAGTCCATTAAATCCAACTGGATGCAATATCCTCTTCAAAAATGCTAACAATTTCAAAAGTTGCTACTACAATACAGCCCTTCCAATCCCACATTTTTAATGACAAACATTAAATGGTTCATAGGTAATTTAAACTTTTAACAAGCCTGAAGCAAGTTACAGAAAGCCGCAACTATCTTTAGCAACTAAACGAAATAAAAGCGAATCTATGAAAAAAGGACTCTCCATAAAACGTTAACGAAGCGCAGTCTGCTCCGTTTTTAACCTCGAAGCAAACCCTTTGTAGCATTCCAATCAGCGGCGCTTGACTTAATACAAACATCTTTTTAAATTAAACTCGACCATCTCGCCGAACTCCTTCAAATAGCATCCAATCTCGCGCGCGTCCGACTTAAAAGTAAACAAAGCCCCGTGATCGCTAAAAGCCACTCATAAAACGCAACAAAATCAACGTCATTATCTCTTGCGCACCCAATACTGGCAGCCACGTTTAGACAAACGACGTTGAAATATTAACGAGTCCCTCGATAAACGTCAATTATGAGAAACAGGAATAAAATCCCGGAATCTAATACGCTTCGTTAAGCTGTTGCATCGGAGCGGCAGAAGCGCGAAAAGTGCCAGGACGAAGCTGGCAATGACAACGAACGAGACCAAAACGTAGACTAAGAGGAAGCGGTAAAACTGTCCGGATCTCGTCGATACGAGATTTCCCGCCCCTTTCGCTCGCCTCCTCCCCTTAAAACTGCCCCCTCCCCCTCATTCCGATGGACAAGACGGCGAGAGATATCATGCAGCTGTCGGCGTCTCGCTCTGACCAGGTTCGACCGGGTCTCCGGACGGACTGGAGCATTAGGGGTGAGTTCTCTCCTAATTTGACGCTTTCGATAAATTTAACAAGCTCGTCACGAAGGAAGGGCCCTGTATGTCCGGGCAGCTTGCCAGACGCGCTCGGCGCTACCACACCTCGCAGCCAACACCATTACGTGCCGTATTCCGGGCGCGACACTCTCCCGAGACGCCGGGACACAACGCCCGTCGTCAAGTCCACTTGGTAATACGGGCCTTTCACGTCTCTCCGCATCGTTAGGACGCTTTCTAGACCCTCTCTGTCCCGCCGTCGCGCGCGTTCCCTGGACCGTCCGTGAGCGCGAGTCCTTGCGAAAAATTCGCCTCCTTTAAGAGTACACATCGCTTCGTGTATTGAATAAGAAATTCATCGACAAGTCCGCTGAATATTCCGAAGGGTTCGCCACGGAAGGGATGGAAATGCGAATCTGGGTTGGCTGCCGTGTGCGAACACGGTTGCCGGGCTTTAGAAGAATGGCTTTCTAACAACGACCATATAATGGCATTAAAGGAAATGTGTCAGTTTGGAGTCGAGGGGGATGACCGGAATCGGCGAACGCGGCGATTCTGCCAATCGAATTTCGAAGTCCGGCGATCGCTGCGGGGTGCGAGTTGCGAAAGACTGCACTGAAAGACAGTACTGTTTTTCGGAGCTCCGTGGTAATCTTTCGTTGTTAATGAATCGCGCTGTTTTGTAGAGGTTAAGTGGGTGGCAAACGCAGTTTCGGTTTCGCGTTCACCGCGTTACTTTAATTCGCGCTTTTTATGCCGCGTGGGGCGATAAAAATTAGCGCCCCGTGTCGCTCGAAAGATTATAAATGTATTAAATTTCATAAGGAATATTCGCGTACGCTCGGTTCTTTGGTACAACACCTGTTGCGTATTATCGTGTAAACAGAATAAGCAAGTTATAAAATAATAGAAGTTAATGCTGTATTATTCGTCCGCGCGGCATTTGCATGATTAATCATTTCTTCTGCTCAGGTAATGCAATTTTCGAATTAAATACCGCATGTAATTGGAAGTGAATGGTATTAATGAACCGGGCCATTGTGCGGGCATTCTTTGTGCCGCCGCGTTGATTGTAACGGCGTTGTTTAACGTGATTGCGCGTCACTTGTGCCACGCTTCCGCAGCTCGTCGCGGAATTAATTATTTCGTTTTTCGCAATCGAGACCGGCTTCTTAGTTCGAGCAACGTTGCACGCTCACCTGCGGAAACCGTATTGTCTCGAAACAAAGATGATCGTGGCGCAGTCGAGCAACGGTGAATAAATTATCGCGATTTTTGCTCGCGCAATTACTTTCGAAATTATGTTCAACAATTCGAATACGTGTGATTACAGGATCGAATAAAAGGCACTTTCTCATGGTTAATCCGAGCCTCGCAAATGCTCGCTTTCTCGACGTCGGTAAATATTTTATTCCGAGCCAATGACGAGGTTACGTGATTGAAAGATGAACTATTGAATTCCGGCCGGCAGTTATATTCTGCCTGACTCAATCACATTTTATCACATTCTTCCGGAACCATACCAATTTCAGGCGGCAACAAGATCCCCCTGGCGTTAGGTTCAACTAACGAATTCCTTCGCTGATGGATTTCTCGTGGCTTCCTTTCGTCGTCTCTTTCTATTTCTTTGTTTTGTCGCGCTTTATTCGTCGAGTCTTTTGTATTACAATGTCTTTACCGTCGAAGAGTTCGCATAGCGTCGAAACGTCGGGCGGATTAAACCATCGTGGGTTTTCGAGACAGTTAGCATTAACCTTCAAGTCGTGCCGATCATGCAGTACCACCGACTATTCTGGACAAGATAACCATTTATTTTTGCCTTTGTCGCAAGCGCCTCGAGACGTTTTAGGGCGATCGATCGATCGCAAATCGGACGGTTCGTTCAGTCGCTTTCCGCAATGCAATGAAATTATGTCATCGAAATAAACATGCGAGACGAGTGTGGCCGTCGAGCGAAAATAAACATCGCAGTTTACTGCAGCAATTATTTCGAATTAGATGCACTGGAATATAGCTATTATCGGGTCGGGGGATACCTACGTGACGTGATTTTCCAATTGAAAATAATCGAGTATTTTTCTCAATGTGTGGCGGCAAATGAAGTCATCGAACGTGTTTGGAGAAACAATATTAAGTGGCTCGCGTTCGAGTAATCAAGAAAACAAATTCAGTTTTCCGCCCTCGTTACAATAAGAGTGTATTCACCGGCGCTCGAGTGGCGAATTGACCTGAAATCGCGTCATACATTCGTATCGAATAAAGGGAAAAAGTCAAGAGCTCGGAACGGCGAATTGAATCTTTAACTATTATTGATACGGAAACTTTGCCGCGGACGCAAAACAACAGATTTGCGCAGACTCGATGTCACGGACTTGAATTATTCGGGGAATTAAAATGTATAAACGTTTGTGTTACGATTCGCCCCTTCTTGCATGGTGTTATTAAATGACTGTCATTTTTCGCGGTGCGCGTATGAAAGCATATTTCACTTTGTCTTTCATACACGTCGAACCTGATTTTAAGCACGTCGATAATCACATTTATGACTTTTGAGCGAGCGGCTCTCAAGATCCGGCGTTTCAATGCCGCGCGCTATCTTTTACAGCCACGGGGCAAACTCGTTTCTTGAAAAAGTGGATCATTTTTTGTTTATGAATACATGTATTGCTCGGCATTTATATGTGCGCGCACACATTTATTACAACGCGTAAAAGTACAAGGAGATGAACGAGTTATGAACGTGTTTCTGCGGGGATATTGGGTATTTATTTCATATGCGGAACTTTTCTTCGAAGGGCTTAACTTTCAGAAATAAATGGATAACGGCTGCGATTGCCGCGCTTGACGTATTTAACGTTTCGCGGAATCGGCGAGAAATATGGATCAACGTATTACGCGGTCGTGCTGACTATTTAACTTGTTTATAATACGATCATTAAACTGTGGTATTAATTCATTAATTATACTGTTGCATCGCGTTCACAGAATATTTTTAAATTGCTTCGGAAACATTTTATTCCGCTGCTGGGAATTGTATGCATACCAATTTCAATCGCTTTAATTTTAACGAACAAATATCGTTTGATATAAAACTGGTCACACGATGTTACACGTTTCTTCTACACATTCGATGAAAATATCCAAATTGCAAAGGGGAAAAATAAATATACCTAATTAATTTAATTGCGCGGTCGTGATTTTAAAATGCATTATTTCTCACTGAAATTTACATATGTACATGTTAATTATCTGTTTGTTGGTACTCCTCACGCCTACGCAATCCACATATAACCTGTAATTATTT
>JABFPB010003081.1:0-18021 GCA_022817645.1 Ceratoteleas bidentatus | reverse complement strand
AAGGAACTAAACGATGTCCGATCAGTATCCAATAATCAGTTAAATTTAACCGATTTGCAGTTAAAAAAGTTAAGGGAATATCGCTTTGCACCCTGTCAACTGATAAAGAGTCGATTTTTATTTCCGTGTGGGCACTGAAAGTGAGTTGGCGGATTGACGAAATTTAAGGGGGGATTTGGACGATTTTACTCGACCTTTGCGAGCAGTTAAGCTGGAAGTGTAATAAGATTAAGGATCGGTAAATTTGATGTTGGAGTGCCAGAAACAGTTCGATTAACATTTCGTTCACTTGTAGTATTAGAAAGTTCGGCGAACCAAAATGCCAGAAGTATGACGTGGTTGGATCGCAATTTTTCTGATCGTTTACCTAACTCACTAAACCATGAATTTCAAATACATCAATCCCAATTTCTTTCAATTAAATTTTATTTTTAAGTTTTTTATGCAATTGAAAAGAAACGATTTGCTAAACGTTGTGAAGCAAATCTGGTATGAGAAATAAACTGCAGATCTGACCGCATCTTGCGCATCATTGTTTTTGCGAAAAAAACGCAACAAAGAAGTCTCAGATTGTATTTTCAGCGAGTAAACATTGTAATGTAATTTATATGATTCGAAATCGGCTTTATCTTCGCGTCTTTTTACCATGTGTATTACGATTTCCGTTATCTACTCGCATCAGTAATGCGCATATTCCGTCAGAATGAATAAATCCCGCCGATTGTTATGCTAATTTTGAACTTGACGAAATATCCGCGGCATTGTTGCGCGTGTTTATAGTGCGTTTTTCGCACTTTTCGCGCCAAGAATATCGATTTGGGGAAGGTTAGTGTCTGCGTTTCTGAGCTCGACATCGTACTCAACCGATTCGATTTTCCTTTAATCATAAAAAATGACCCTTTCAATATTTCTTGATTTCAGATTTCAAAATTATTTAAATGAAACTTTAAAACGATATTTTCCTAACTTAACTTTTCTAAATAATTCAAAACCATTAATAAATTAGAAAAATTAAATAGTTTGTACAATACGAGTAATTGGCGGTGACAAATAAATTAAAAAAAAATTTTTAACGTGCAGCAATGTGACTGCGCAAAACTGAACCAGCGAATTCGCGAAATTCCTTATTTTTCGTTTCGCGATCGTCGCAACTGTTTCGCGTTGAGTTCGACAACGAATAAAGCAAACTCGTGCGCCGCGAAGGCAACCGAGCAATGTAAATATTACATCATTACACAATTTGTTGTCGATGTTCGCGTGTGTAACGGACCGAGCGTGCATTTATTTATAGCGCGGCGCAACCCGCGCGAATTCGACGATCGAAGATATTTTCGTCTTTTTACGGATTCGCATGAGCACGTGTCGGAAGCGCGATTTCAGCGTATACGCGCGGTTAGAGGCTGCGCGGGGAGGGGGCGGCTCGGTCCGGCTCAAGGTTTTCGCGGGAATTTCAAAATCGCGGGGCAAAAACGCGCGCTGCCTGCGACCCAGGAAGTGGATTATCGAACGAGCGATAATCGAGTGGAACAGCATTAATTGGATCAGTGGAATGAATTCAAAATTCGCACGCCGGAGCCTTGGAATGGTGTTTTTCCGCAATAG
This sequence comes from Ceratoteleas bidentatus, assembly GCA_022817645.1. NCBI lineage: Eukaryota > Metazoa > Arthropoda > Insecta > Hymenoptera > Scelionidae > Ceratoteleas > Ceratoteleas bidentatus. The sequence goes on along the minus strand of JABFPB010003081.1, from coordinate 16,419 downwards.
ATCATGACCCATTAATTTTTTGTCGCAAAGTTCCGTGCAAGGAGGTTGCTTTTTTATGTGAATTCGGCATTGCGATTGTTCTTAGAGACAATAAGTACAGATTTCTTAAAGAGAAAAAAGTGAGCAAAAAATTGTACAAAATATTGATAAAAAAGTAATTTTCAAAAGTATCCTAAATTTCGTTAGGAAGTGTGAAGAAATCTCACTTTTGACTGGAATTAAAAATGCAATTTTTTTAAAATAATAATCCATATTTTTTCATTAACGACTTCAAATGTAATACATATTTCTTTTTCAAAATCCGTAAAAAAATTGAAATTAAACCTTTTTTAACGTCGAAAAAGGAACGAATCGTAACAGCTCGTAAGGAACGTCGCGCGACAAAGCTCTTACGCGCTATTATATCATTGCTTGGGATGCGAAGCGTGGATCGGCGCTATATCGTGGCACTGACTGAATCTTGACAGTGAGACAAGGTTCGCGTTTTGAATGCGCGCTCTCTCTCCGTCGCTCCGTCTCGCTCGCTCGCGCGGTATTGTCGCGAATGCGTGCATAGACGTGCGTCGCAGAAATAAGACGGAACTATATTTTATGCGTATTTTCAGCGGCGGCCAACCTTCGGCCCTCTCGGCGTCTCGCTCGCGCCGCGCCGTCCGTCTCGCTCGCGGCTTTTTGCTGAGCGCTAATACAGTTAAGAGGTTCACAGTGGCCGCGCGCGATCTAGCCGTCCTCGTCTGACGCGCGCAGGCCGTCTCTGTCGGCCGCCGCGATCGCGGCCTTCGCGCGCGCACACACCAGGGCCGAGGGCCAAAACTGTCCGAGATCTGTCTATGGATCCGCGGCTGCGGTACATGCCAATCAAGGGGGAGGTAACATGTGGGAGGTCACGTGGTTTCGGATTTTCATCGATTCGGGGATTCGCCTAGGAAAGTAATACAGCTGTCTCAATGAATACATTTTGTTGGAAAAGTATAGTTGTGCTAAATGAAGATTTATTTGGAAATGATCAATGCTTGTTTGCTGCAAATAAATACATTTATTTGCTGAAAAGATATAATTACATTTATAATACGATTTTTATAAACACATTTTTTTCATTTTTCATTTAAAATAATTTTATTATAATTTATAAAGTTAATTTGATTGGGGCTAATACGCGGAAAAAATAATTTGTGGAATCTGCAATCACAATTTGATTTCATCACATGCTTACATGTTTGTAGCGGCAACAGTCCACAGCCCGAGCTGAGCACATGCCGTCATTGTCGGTGCGCATGCGTAGTGCGGTGTTCCCTCTCTCTCGCACTGACTCAATAACAATGTCGGCATGTGCTCAGCACAGGCCGCGGACTGTTGCTACTACAAACATGTAAACATGTAACATCAGCAAACCGCGTCATGGCAGTTCTACGGGAAATCTGGTGAATATCACCGAACTTTTTTTCTGAGTGTTCACCATTGTCGAAAAAAAATATTGCGGTCTTTGAAACTGAACAATTTGAGCAATTACAATGATTACTCACTGAATGATTATAGCTACTACTACTCAATCTTAGAATCAGAAATCGACTGTTTACTATATTTACTCTTTGAATGGTTCCTTTTATCTGAATTTTTCACAGATGACGACAGTAAAGGAACCCAATACAATTAAATTTCTTTATGCTAAACATGTCATTGTAATTTCGTAAAAAATTTTGTAAAGTCGTAATTCTTATTAACGTCTAGAAAATATGTATTTCATTCGTTATGCGTAAACTCCAAACATTTACAAGTGACAAAAAAATTACATACGTTACCTAATTAGAACTACGTAAAAAAATATTCCATGCGTGAAGATGTTCAGCAGAAATTGGATGTCATGAATGAAAATTGATGTCTATTTGCGAATGATCATTGAGCAGCTATCGACACATGATTATAGTGATGGAACGCTCATAAAATGATGAGAGTGAGAGTTGATAGTTTGTTCATCATCAAGGTTTCTTTCTTTAGGCTTTTTATGGAGTGTATTAATTTCTACGTATACTCTTAAATTATAGTAGTTCAGGCACTTCTAAAGGCAATTTAAAAAGCAATAATGATTTGATTTTTGTATCAAATGGTTGAAAGTTTGTTGATGATCTTCGTTAGAAACATCTAATCATTAAAACAATGAGCGTTTAAATAATCATGTGGATTTTACAATGAGTTTATCCATCTTCATCTAAGAACAATCATCGTGTAATCTGATATTATACTCCAACAACCGTTTCATCAAAGACATTCAAAACTGATGATTAGATAATGATCATAAAGAAATTATCGCCGAATCGCCTTCATCCAGGAACGATCGTAAGGTTATCTTCGTCAAACAACACTTGTCGCATTGTTTATTTAGAAATCGTCGTTAGATAATAATAGTAAAGAAATTAACGACTACCAAGCATCATAACAAGTACAGAAAAAATTGCGCACAACTGATGTTTCACTGTTGAACGAAATCACAAACCTGTCGTCTTGTTTTCACTTTCAAATCCCCTTTTGCATTCGTTTATTTGATTTCTTTCGTGCACCAACCTACAACAATCTTCGGTAACTTTACTCATAACATGCGGAATAATTTTGCGTCAATATGAACTTGCCATGAAAAATAAACTGTCTACAGTGTAACATAACCTCACACAAATCACTTGAAAATATTCCCTCCTCAACATAATTTTTTGACGTTGCTTGCCAATTAACAAATTGCCGAAAACTCGTTTTGCCTCATCCGATCGAATTCATTCTTATTTCGCAAAACCTCTTTCACACCATGTACACATAACCTTGAAATCTAGCTTCTCTCTTGTGAGTTCATACATCAAATCCAAAGTTATCAAATCCCAACCAAAAAAGTCTAAAAACCTAACAACTACAAACAAAACACTTCTTTCGATGTCTTATGACTTTTCACTGAAAAAATTCTTGCGAAACCTCCAATTCCAGTCTACATGATTCACACATCCTCTTCGCGATAAAAATAACATCCTGACGTCATCCGCAGGAATCGAAATAATTGTTTTATTTAGCCCCGAAATCCTTAAACCTTTAATTCAATTGGAACACCGAATCAAAGACACTAAGTCCTGTGTCGTTTATTTCGGACAGTCGATTAACGACGATTTTGCATACGCGAAAAAAATGAGGCAAAAAAAGACCCGAAAGGATGCCGATTCCAAGTCAAAGCGAGCCTTGAGACGCGAACGGTAAAAGTAAATGACCTTAGCGCATGCAACAGCCGAACACTAAACGTGACCTATCTCCGATCCAGTTGGATCTTCGAACCCAAATTGGGACGGGACCTTCGCCTCTTTACGTTCCACGGTGATTCGCGACAAATTTTCCAGAGTCTAATCCGGACCAGAATCTCCAAGACAGCTTTCATCCATTCCTCTCATTCCCCATTGTTTACAATCTTAAACTCTTTCCCTAAAGATTTTCCTGGTCATTTTAACGGGACAGTCACTTTGACAAATTAAGTGAAACGTGACCCTCGAAGACAAAATTTTTGCGATAAATGATGGAAGGAAACCGATAAGACGAAATTGGCGACGATTAAAGGCCGAGTCAAACAGCCATTGTCTCTAATCAAACGTCTATATATATAGTTCACGTGAAACCGCTCTTTCAGGATTAGTCGTGAAACCGTCGGAGAAAGGTTCGGCAAATGTGCGCTTGCAGTGAAGCAATGGTATAATGCGTTTCCAAATCGACTACTCATTCGGCTAGATAAAAAATGGCCTATAAAATTTTCAGGGCCACTATTTCTAAGGGCAAGTTGCGTCAATGCGAATATGACCCACATTTCGAGCCAGTTGAAAAGGCCGTGTGAAAGCATTCAATAGCGCCGCAAGGTCGCCAGAATTCGGTGCCTGCGATCGGCAAGTATTTAGGAACCCGTCGTTTGCTCATCGTGCCAGATAATAACCGTAATCGCGAATTCGCATAAGCAGTATTTTTCGACCTTTTCTCCTTTTTTTTCGCTCCAAACTCATCAGGCACATACTTTTCGATGAACAAACATTCTGCGTTTTCGAATTACAAGTATCATACAGTTTAAGCGAATTTTATTGTAATTTCAAAGTTTTCTCATTTGTGAAAATAAATGATAAGGTCAAAAATAATTGAATGAAAAAATGTTTACAAAATTGAAAATGATAAATTATGCAAATGTTTATGAATCGAGTGAGAATTACGTCAGATTTGGTAACAGGAAGGCGAATGCAGCGAAAAATTGTTTGAACAACAAAAGTGGCACATTGTTTTCGCGCGCGCTCTATTTTCAATGAAAAACGGCGTCGGTTACGGCACTCGCGGGGCAATAATGAACCGGCGAATGAGACGCCGCGTTGCGTTATCTCGGCAAAACGACCGCGGCGACGCGCGACCGATAGAACCCAGTCAATGACGCTTTAAACGCCGGCTTCGCGCGCAATTGACTGGCCATTTTTGTCCGTACAATTATTTTATTACGCGCAGTTGCGCGCCGTTTCAGTAATTCCGACCAAAGTGAGATTGATAGGTAAATCGCAATTATAAGCAGGCCGACAACTGTCGCGTTTCGCGAGGTCGAATGTGTGACGAAATGTTTTGGCGGCAATGTAAAATACTGTTTAAAACGAGTAGTCAAATCTGAAGTCACATTTATTCAACAAAGTAGAGTATACTTAGCAAAATCATCGTTAAGAAAGATATTAATAAATTTCAGAGGGAACTATTATGAGATAGTTGACTCAATTGATGAATTGTGTATTTTATGTGTGTCATGTTGACCATATAAACTTGAGCGAAGGCCAGACGTTTTTTGCGATTTCGACATGAAAAATGTCGCTCAAAGTAATCGCAATTTCCATCGTCAAATTCCGATTGCGAGCGACTTTGGCTTCGAATCGGTGAAAGTCGCGACTTATCTGGACTTGTCCAACACATCTCCGCTCGCGAATTGCTTATCCAAAACAGAACCCGAAACGGTCGTTCGATCTTATTCAATCAGTTTTTTCGGCTCTGAAACAAAACAGCGCGACCTCTCGGGGACCGATTGCAACCGAGAAAAAAAGGTGAAAAAGCGATTGGGACAAAAAACAGGGAAAAAAGGCAAACCGGGTTCTGGCCGGTCAATAAATACATCATTAATTTCCTTCGACAACAAATGCGCCGCTCGCATCCTTGATCGCTTCATCGGTGCGATCGACAGTGAAAGGTAAAAGTTTGCGTGGCCGGAAGTCGCGATAAATCGGTCGGAAGCAGGCAAAAAAGCGTCGCCGGCGCGAGAAAAAAAGTCCGGCCGTTTCCGCGAGGCAGTAAAAAAATGAAATCAGAGCAGCGCCGGGAATAATGGACGAGCAGCAGCACACGCGGAAATGGGCAATTTTGGCGATTGCCAAAGTGAAGATTTCGGCGCGTTTCCGCAACCCGCGGAAGAACCACCACTTTTAGACATAATTTCGTTTCGCACGCGAACCTTTTGGTGGGAAGTTTGCTGTCTTAGGATGAAGTATTTTGGGATTGAGCCATTCGTTCTTTTTTGATCGCTTTTTACTTTTGTTGTTGAGAATGTAGAGATTTATTCAAATGTGACTACAAAACGTTTACAGTGCATAGGAAATTGACTTCCAGTTTTCTGTAATGTGTTACACACATTTTTTTTTGACCACATAATTGTCTTTTCATTCAGTCCTTCAATTTGACTACCAACTCGACTATTTAAAAATTGGGACTCTTTAAATTTAAAAGAAAAAAAATCAAAATTGTACGTAATACTCCAAACATATCGTTTATCCTCAAATAAACAGTAATATATTTCTTAAACAAGCTATTATGGACAGATTTTTTATGAAAAATCAATTAGTTACGCTTGTCGATTGAAAAACAGGTTTTAAATTTATCGCCTGTTTATATTCACAACGGAAAAATTGAAAAGTAATTCATGTTGTAATTCATAAGATGAAATCTATCATCATCAGACGTCGACATCGCATATTAATCAAATCAATCGAATTCATCGGGCACCGCGGGCCGATCGCCGGGATCCCGTAACGTGACCTTTCCTAATGCCTCGGCGGACTCAACACCGGCAAGGCGACTCTACTCGGCACCCAATTATCATTATCTCTCGCAGCGCAAGGCCGCGTTAGCGCGCCGGCCGTAAAATTTGAACGCGCGAGGACATTGTCCACGTGCTTTCAAAGTCGGACGTGACAATAGTGAAATCTGCCGGCGGAGTAATGTCACCAGCCGGCGCCGCGGGCGAAAATCGTAATCCGGACCTAGACCTACTCAGAAGGCGCGTTTTTCCTCGATAATTGACACTCGGATCTGGATTGCGGGATAATCAAATGGAAAAATGAATTGTCGAAACGGAGGACGTAGTTTTTTTTGCAAAAAACATTGAAAGAAATGAAAGAGCTGAGAAAACAATTTATTCGTTTACATTGTAGAAATGGAAAGTCTGAAAGGAAGTAAGGTCTAAATTCTGATTTTAGACATGTTCAAATATCTGAAAAGATATTCGAACAAAGATGTTTGAAAAATTGTACAAAGTTTTCCTCCAATTAAAGCAAAAAAGTTAGTTTCGTTAGTTTTTAGGTTCGCCAATGTTTGAGATATTTTAAAGGGGCGCTTTCTGGTGAAAAAAGCCATTGTTTTTACTGAGTCGATGCATATGAATCGCGCGAGAATGATGAATGAATTCCAGGCCACGAACCGTGGATGCAAACGGTCCTTGGCTGGTTACCAATGCAATTTTGGTTTCCAAAATCTTGGCTCGCTAACAATTGTTGTGGCTTGAAGGGTTTGCGAAATTGGAGGGGCTCTTCTCGAGACGTAATTTCCAATTAAAAATCAATTTTGTAGACTCATTCAAATGAGTCTACAAAATTGTCTACAAAATTGATTGGTAATCTAAGAGGTTAGATTACCTAAATTGATTCGATTAGTTCAACCTTGATATGTTTCTCAAGGTTAATCGAATTCGATAGAAATAGTCGTTTGACAGAAGTTGAATTTTTTATTTTTATCAAAAAAATGGATGTCCAATACAAACAGGTTAAGATCCGTCGATCGGAGTCTGTCACATTGGCATTTCGCCTCAAGCCTATGTGTTTTCACGAAAACGTGTTTTTGCGCATCTGAAAGTAAAGTGTGGCCATTTTTCATTCCAGCTGCTTTCAGTACCGAGAAAAAAAATTTCATTCGATTGATCGAATTATTGATGAACGAAATTCCGAGCGCGATCGTTGAGGAATGTACGTTTGTCAATTCAACCGATACCCCTACTGTCGAAATTGTGGGTTTGTGTTTCGGTACGAAATAAGGATTGTGCAACCATTCCTTTGCTCGGTTTACTTACAAAAGTTACTTTTTTGAACATTTTCACAACTGTTTGACAAACGGATCAAAAAGGATATTTTCATACTCCTTTGCTCCCAGAATTTTATGCACTTTGTTTCAAAATCAAATAGCACTCCACTGAAACGTTTTAATATTTTTTTCATCGTTCCAAAAGTGTCTATTCATTCTTCTAAGACCTGCAATTTGGCACATTATGTAAACCACGCAATTACCACAAATTACCTTCCAACATTTTCGAACGTGGCTTCGTTCACATGGAATATAACTAAAAATAAATAAAAAAAATGAATGAAAAATTGAATGCACCCACCCAATTCTTCAAAGTGAAATCTTTTGAATTAAAAATGGCCCGATCGATTTGACATTTCATGTTAGGCCGGCCATAAATTTTCCGCGATGAAACGTACCGGAACTCGAAGATCTGTCGCTGAAATCTCAATAAATCAAAAACCTTCGCGCAATGACAATCAATTAAATATTGCAAAACGTAATGACCGTCGAGGATTAAAATCCATAAATTGTCGTTCATCAATTAACATTGCCTATGACAGTTTCGACTTGGCGATTGTTCATCGCGAGGGTTAAGGCTTGAAAAACGAAGGAGACTTGTCCTCGCCTTGCCCGGGGCTCGAACCAAGGTCCCGGCGGAGACCCGAAGGCCCCGAATGAGTCAGGTCTACCAGCGATTATCGCGACTTTTCCATCGCCGCGTAAGAAGAATGTGGAAAGTGATCGAAAGTGGCGGATCCGGCCAAGAAAACTATCCGATTATTTCGATTTTTTATTTTTGTACCTTTTCAAACATCAATAGATGTGTAAAATTATTTCAAAAGTCGGCCTATGTTCAACATCATTGATCATACAGTTACTTTTTTATTTTGTCAAATAGAACACTTAGAAACAAATAGCTGGGAATTTTCTAACCTAACGATTGAGGTTAGGGTAAGGTTTTTTTTAATTCACATCAGTGACAAACTTTGGTAATTGTAAAATTGTTCCACTGCTCTGAAATGGAATTTGCTTGGACAAACTTTTTTCTACTGCTTTGAAACGAAATTTGCATCGATGAAATCTTACTCTAATCTCAAAATGGAAAATTTTCAATAATCTTTGAAAAGAAAGAATGATTCGGATTTCGTAATGAACGTCGAAAATAACGCGAAGAAATTGTGCTGCGTTATACGCACAACCAGGAAGCACGAGTTACGTGCTATTCGCGACATCGCAATATTTGCCACCTCGTCAGGGACGTTTAAAAGGTTATTTTGAACGCCGCGAGTTACCGGGAGGGGGCGTAGAAAGAGAGAAGATGAAGCGCTCGCGCGGATTCGGTTTGATAAGAAATAAAGGAAACGCTCGACAATGTCCCGGAACAGGCGTCCGTTGCCGTTGACTTTGGCCGACGATCCGGTTCGTGGATTTAACGGCTTCGGCGCGGTTACGTTCGCCAAAGAGAAATTTCCGTTCTGCCATATTAAGGAGACGAGTTTCGCACTGCGCGATTCAATTTCGGTCCTATCAGGTGTGACGGATTAATCAGGAATAAAAGGTTGTTTAACATATGTTTAAATTTGAATATAAAAATATTTAGTCAATTAAATCTTTTTTTAGAAACGAGAAACAAAATCGTATTATAAACAATGGGAAAAATGACAATATTATTATTATTTTAAAATAATGCTAAACTGAAAACAGTATCTGTCATGTTTAAACACATTTTTTTGTCATGGAAAAAAGGAATGTTTTTAAATAAAAGCAATTACAATTTTGGCCTCGAATAACAACAAAATTGCCGCTGAAATTGTTTCCTATTTTGGTTTTAAAAGTAAATGTTAGTTTTATTGTTCATTTTGAAATGAAGAAATTACGTTCATTTGAAAAATGAAAAATCGTACTGTTTTGCAAGTAATTGTGTAAAATGAATATGAAGTTTATAGATATAAAATCTGAAAATAACATTGATGTGCGTATATATCTTGATTCGTGTGTATATTAAGTCAAAAGAAATTCAATTGAAGCAAGGTCAAAGTTCTTTTCACCGATACATCATTACTCAGTCAAAGTCCTTCTCCTCAATTAACCCACATCAGTCCCAAACACTTACAAAACACATTAATTCCAGGCAAATTAATATTTAACGCACTGAGGGTACTTAAAGGCGACTTTTCAATCGACCCGAAGCCTCAGCGTGAACAATTTCTCACATCGCCTTGTCAATTTCATCAAAATCTCTCCGACCATTAAATTTTTACCTCATAAAGAAAAAGTCTACAATGTAAGTTAAAAAATGTACTTTTTATCATGACATAATTATAACATATTGCAGTCAAAAATACATTACCGATAGAATAAAATTTACAGATAGATAATTTCTTGACAACTCGATGCATTCGAATGCTTTTAATTCAAAACCACTTTCACTTGACGATATGCAAGTTTACACTCAAATAATAATAATAAGTCACATTCCATGTTTAAGTTAACAGTGAAAAGTATATCTACTTTACATAAAAATATATGCAAAACGCAGGGTTGCAGTTGAAACTCAATATAGTTGAGAAAACTTCCGATATAGAAATCTACTGCCCGAGTAAAAAAAATTTTGTCAAATCTTGATCGGTAATTGATCATCCCGGAAATGAGTCTGCTTTCGATAAGTTTTAATCATTGGTTGTAAACTAATCTTGATTAGATCAAGAAAAAAAGGAAAAAAATGTGTTTAATACAAGAAATGTCTACTTCTTGAAAAGAGTTACAGACTTCTTACAAAACATTTCCAAAATTGTTCATTCAGTTACTTTTCAATTAAATGTTATAAATACATTATTTATACAAATCAAAACAACACTAAGTCCGTTCTCTCTAAATTTCATTAACTGAATAAATACTTATTCTGACTGAAAAGTCGATAACTTAAAAAAGGACTTAGAACTTAAAAACTTAAATGCACTTCATAATAAATCAATTCACTTATTTTAAGTGAATATACCCTTATTTGAAATAGAGCACAATTTTTTCTCTTTTTGAAATTTAAAGCTTACTATCCTAATTTTATTTATTAAATGTCTTTAAGTTAAATCAGGCTAACTTCAACCAATAAAAGCTACTCCCTAACCAAGTATCAAAACAATAAAAAATTACCATAACCGCTTTCTTACTTTTCCCCCGTCTTCGTCTCTTAATCCAGGTACCCGTGTCAATGTCATGCGTCACTCGCAGTTCCGTAAGTCGCGTCCTCGAGGTTTTCCGCGAGCTCATCCGCTATTCCGAGCGCGCTTTCTCCTCCAGCCGGCGATCGTCGATCTGCGCGCGATCCTCGCCGGCCGATCGGCCCTCGTGAACGGAGCTCGCGCGCTCTCATCGGCGCTTTCCCGAATTGACACCGAGCCAACGACGCGCGACAATTATCGCGGCCATTTTGCCCGAAGCGCCGGGGCCGCGAAAATTAACCAGCGGCATGATTTATCGAGCGTTGATGCGCGCCGTCGAGCTGCACGCTTGATCGGGACGCAAGTGGTTCCCGGTCGTCACGACCCGGTGACATTTTCGCGCTATTTTTGCGACAAGTGTTTCACGTTCAATTGCGATTGCGAATTCGCCGACGATCTGATGGATTTCGGTGTAAAATTAGGATAACGTTTTGGGAGGTTGAAAAAGTACTTTGCGACAAAAAAGAAAAGAATAAGGGCAGTGAACTTAAGCATATTTTCTTTTTTTTACGAAAAGTCAAGTGTTTTAGGCGTGTATGAGTGAAATTGGGAATTTAAATTTTGGCAAGTTTCTTTGTAGTTAAAGTTAAAAAACACATTATTTTTTATAAAAAATTTCCTAATTTTAATGGTTCTACTATAGGAAGAATTGGAGTTTCACTTATGGTAGACCTAGGTTTTACTATAAGCAGGAACACCTATGGAATTCGTCTTTTAGTATTACTGTTCACACCAGTTATAGGGAAATTGCGTATAAGAGTATGTAAAATAGGTGCTGAATAAATAAAAAATTGTAGCATAAAACAAATAATTTCTTCACATTTACAAAAAAAAAATCTGTATAAGTGTCAACACTTTTACTATATAAAATTTATTTTAAATATATGGGTTCATTGGGGTTCAGGAGGGTTTAGGAGGGGGTTTCCTTTGGGTCAAAGAGGTTCATGGGGTTCATGGGATTTATGGAGGAAGTTCATTTTTTGAAGTCCTCAAGCAATTGAGGACTTCACTCACATGCCGCCACTTTTCGATTACTTACCGTTATTTTGAGTTTAGTCACGAATTCTTAAACGCCACTTTACGGCTACTTACGATCACTTTACAGTTACTCACGATCACTTTGCAGTTACTTTAGATACTCATAATCATTTACAATCACTTTATCTTATTATCACTCACGATCACTTTATTATTTCATTATCACTCACGATCACTTTACAAATCACTTTACGTTAACTCAAGATCACTCGCGTTGCGTTACTCACAGTGACTCACTTTCTAGGGAACCAAAGCGAAACTGTCTACTCTAATAGTCATTATCTAAGAAACACCTTTTATCATGTAGTAAAAAATTGTGTTATATTGTACTTCCTAATTATACCCGACCTTTCCAGCCAAATAAGGAATTTTGGCTGGAAAGGTCGGGTATAATTAAGAAGTACAATAACGTATATCAATTAGATATTAATTTTAGGAAACATCACTTGTTTTTCATTTTGAATTAAAAATTAATAATGGGTAGGCTTTTCTGACAAAATGTTTTTACCTGCTGGAAAAGGTCATGTATCATAATGAATCAAAACAATTTTCCACTACCTGATAAAAGATCTTTGTTAGATAATAACTACTGAATTTGGCAGTTTCACGTTGAATGGCTTACTAGAAAGTAAGCGATCGTGTCTTGTCGTGAGATACCGTAAAATGACAGTAAGCTGATCTTAACTTACCGTAAAGTAATCGTGGGTAATTGTAAAGTAACGTAAGTTAAATAATGACCGTTAGGTAAAACAAAATGATAATGAATGATCGCGAGTAACCGTAAAATAATCGTAAAGTGACCGAAATGTGAGCTCGCGTGTGTTTGTGTTCTTGGACTTGAGTGAATTTAAAACTTAGCTAAAACCACTGAGTCTCGTTACCAATAAGCCCATGAACAATGAGAGCACGTCCATAATCGGTGGGCAGAGTTACTGTAAACAATAGTATTGGATTGCATTTAAAAACAAAACAAATAAATAAATAATAAAAGTTCAATAGGCACTCCATTTTTGCAGAGCAACCTTGTGTCAACTCTTTATTCGGCTTAGGTATCAAAATAATATAATTATAGTTAGAATAGACCCATAGAATCTCAAATTCTTTTTTATTCAGATTTTCACATTCTAAACGACAAAAAAACCTGCTCTACTCAAAAACACGTACCATACATTTTCATGTACACGTAGAATAACAATCCCCCTTTTTATATTTTTCAATCTCTTTCATTCCATTATAAAATATAAAAACTTCCCTTCCTATAAAATTTAAACAAAAAGCTAGCATTTTAACACTTTTTACCGACCGCAATATGCAAGTCAAAGTGATATCGCGCGTGGAAAACAGTTTTTCGTTAGAAGATAATGTTGATATTGAGGAAGCGTGTGTAAGATCGCGCGTCGACCTCGACTCTGTGAGATCTCGTCACTGTTGCATCAAGGCGCTCGTTTGTCGGCCCTGGCAGAACTCGCGGACGCGACTACCAGCTGCGTGCGTCGATCTAGCACGAGCAATGCAAATGAAAATCGCAATGCAATCGGAACGCCGCGCATTGTTTTTGATCGTGAGCCGTTCGCGCTCAATTAGGCGTTATTAATTTGTCTGTTAATTATCATGGGGCGGAAGCCAATCAGCGGGTTATTATATAAATAAAATGGAGGAAGCGGTGTGAATATCAACGAACGCATCGCGGGCATTTGTTGTTAGTCGCGGTGATTTGCGAAATGTCAGGAGCGCGCTTCTTTCGACGTTATTACACGGACGCGGAGTAATTACGCGTTAGCCGAGTTGCAAATAAATATTGGAAACTGTTATTTCACTTTCAGCTGCCAGTGGCTGGCTGCGGCGATGAGTAACGTTAGGGCTTGAGTAATGGGTGGCGGAAAAAGTGTTGTTCAATGTTGGCTGAACAAGAATTTTTTTAACCAAGAAAAGAATGTTTACTTGGAGAAAAAAATATTCGTTTTTTTATGCGGAGATTTTGTTTAAACGTGGCAGAAAATTTGTTTTTCTACCACATTTAGAATTTGATTGAATATTTAGGATTTTTGGAAATTTGTTCATTACATGAGCGAATGTTTTAATTGTTCATAAACGTTGGTGTACGTTCGTTTTTCGATTTATGTTTCGCAGTTCCGAGTCGTCTTAGGAATGCATGACCAATACGAGGTCGATATTTTGCAAATAGATTGCCACTCTATAACCACTATTCCACTAAGACACTTGCATCGTTGAATCGATACGTTTTTTTATAGTTACCACAGTAAAAATAAATCGATCTTTAGTATCTCAAGAAATAAATAATTTTATTTGAATCGACGTTTGTGATAACGACATTTGTACGGTATTTCTTTCCAATATTTAATTTAAGTCCAAAGATTGAATGTTGTCAATTAAGCGAGAGGATCGGAGCACGAAGAAAAGAACTTTTTATAGGTTACAAATTAAAGAACATTGAATTCTACCGATTTCGAGTAATTGTCATTATATTTATGTTTATTGTTGGTTGTTAGGAGTTTTATTTGCAATACAGTTTAAGATTTGTTTAATATAGCATATAATTAGAGTTTTCAAATCTAATAGATATAATTATTATCTAAATACTCTGTTATTTGTTTATAAACTGTAAATTACATAATTACAGATTAAGAAAACAACTCCGATAACTCGGTGACAAAATTTGTGTACAAATACACAGTAAAAAACAGGCTTTAAAACACACGAAAAAGCGTCTTAATTCGTGAAAATTGTCTTAAATTAAGACGCCAATGTCTTAAATTAAGACGCAATAAGTCTTATTTTAAGACACTTTTTTAAGACGCCTTAAAAATGTCTACAAAAAGTGTCTGAAATTAAGACACTTGTTTGAGCGGTGCTAAGGCGAAATATCTCTATAATTGATATATTTCGATACATTTTAATATCTTTGGATAGGTTCAATGTATTTCTTTATTTTTATATATTTCAATATCTTAAAATATCTTTTCATAAGTTTCGATATATTTCAATGTTAAAATGACATTTTAATATGCAAATTATAAGTAAAAAAATTAAAACACAGGGTGAGGCAACGCGTGGAGTTAATGTAGGGCAAATCTGGACCAACAGAACGGGTGATCTGAGCTCCAGGCGTGGTTCAATGGGATAATTTTATAGAAATTACCCAACTGTAAAGTCTGATGGATAAAACAAAAATTCAGAATATATTGCTGAACAGAAAATTATCCAACTGGTGTAGTAAAACTCCCACGTGACGAAAATATAAATTAAAAAAATAATTTGTCTCATTTACACTCACACTATTTACAATTACCTTGTTAAATGTTGTTTTATTAGGTTATCAGTAGAATTGTTATTTCATTGTTTTTCCTCATATCTGTTGTTTTTCTCTTCGCTCTGTAATCATTTTGGAACGCCGGACCATCTCAGTAGTTTCCTATCTAATATAAATCGCCGCAAAAATGCATATTCGCATGCTCAGCTCCCGATAGAACAAGATGTATATTATACATATATTAGATGGTCATTCATAATAAAATAAAATTAATATACGTATATTATACATATATTAGATATATATCAAATTGATGTTCTATCAGGGGTCGGATTCTTAAAACCAGACATGGGCATTATCGACCTAACAGTATTTTTTCAACAAAAGATAAATCAATTAAAATTATCGATTTATCGGAAGCAAGTAAAATACGTCGATGAAACTATCTTAATTATCGGACCATTCGCGATAGTGTATAATTAAGTTAGTTTTAACTAATTTTTCTGCAGGGATCGCGAATCCATTAATCCGGGGATTAAGGATTGATAAAATATTCCTTAATCCCATTTTGAGGGATTAAGGAATTATTTGAAATAAATTGAGAGCAAGAACTCACAAATTATTTCAAATTTTTGCACAGCCCGGTTTTAGGCATAGATCAATTTTAAGATAGTTTTTCCTATCTGAATACGTTGGTTAGAGACGAGCCGCTAGAGCAATAGAGGACAGACTCTTTGCTGCACCGTTTTAATTTGACGGCACTACACTGAAAAAAAGGTTTGAGTAAATTTTACCGTATCATTTAGGAGTCACGACGTATCCTTTCCCATCTGAACAAAATTAGTATGACTTCGAAGAATTTTTCCCAGATGATATAGTAAAATTTGATTCTAGGTCAATTCATCATAAATAAATCATCAAAAACAGATTCGTCTAAAACAATTCATCTAAAATAATTCATAATCTAAAATAATTAATCTAAAATAAAACATCACATGATGTTTTAGATGAATTAATAATTAATAATTCGAAAATAGATGCGCTGATGAATCGGGGGGCTTCTGCTCTGCCCCCCAACCCCCCACCGGAGGGCTTGCACCCCCCTGGACCCCGCGCATCCGGGGAGCTCTGCCCTCGGCCCCCCGTTAAAAAACCAGCAAGACTAACATTATCAATCTTTTCGCTGAAACCAGAAACTTCGTTAGTTTTGTTATCCCGCAGATGCAAAAGTTTGTTATTATCTTGTCAATAGACAACTAGGAAATATTTGTATGCACATACAAATATTTCCTAGTTGTCTATTGACAAGTCACTAGTTTCGGTACCATGAATCTTTCCTTTACCTTTATTTTTTATTTTAAAATGCTTGTAAGTTTTATTTATTTGATGTATCGCACATATTTGATGAATTAAATTTTGATGAATTATTTTTTTTTGGTAAATTGACCTATTTCACTCTTAGAAATTTTTTGTTTGTGACAGCAAGATTTTCCTACTGTCAGAGATTCCTATTGTAAGAGCATGAAATTC
>JABFPB010003080.1:0-18021 GCA_022817645.1 Ceratoteleas bidentatus | reverse complement strand
GAAAGAGTTTTCTTATACAATTTTGGTCCTGATATGTTATTTGTTTTCCAGTAAATTTGATCTATTTTGTGATTATTATACTGCGACTTATTGTGTTGGTCTGCCTAAAATTATTCTAACGTCTAAGAATTTCTTCGTCTTGATATAGTAAATTTTCATAGGCCTTCGAGTGAACTGTACTACATGATATACGAAAAAGAGACTACAAATGTTTTAAAGAAGACACGATAAACGTCGTGATTACTAAATTGTATGGTAAAAAGGATTTGAGTCTAGCATGCAATATGAACAAGTTTTTCTCAGGGTATACCTTATGTAACTTTATCTGTTAATACAAAGAGATATTAAACACTAACATTCAAATGTGTAGTTTCTAAATGTCGACGAATTGTTCTGATATTGACAACCATATTGAAACGACCTGAACTCGTAACTTTATTTTGTAAGCCAAATTCGTGGAACTCAATTCTTCGTTGAATAACTTCTTTACTTTATAATTAACCAGTTCAATCATTCATTCTCTCACAGTTGAACCAATCATTTTCAACTACAATTTTACTCTCTAACCTTAAACCCAAGTTCCCATTATTCGATGCCATGCCACTCCTTAATTTTTGGTTCTATCTATAATATCCCTATTCAAAACATCACACTGAGAAAACTAGATGGTGATTTCCACAAATTTCGCAACTTAAATGGCGCTGCTCGCCATCTAAATGGCTCGAAATCACCATCTAGTTGTCTCAGTCCAAACATTTACATTCATCCTGACCCTGTCCCATCTATTCCTCTTCCCACCCAACCCCTTTCCCACCCAAACCTGTCAACATTTTCTCGCTCATTTTTCGCCACCGCAAACTTTTTCCCCAGCAATTCGCCACACGTCCGATACTCGTCGCTCGATATTCAAGTACAAAAAACGGATTGAATTTAAAATTCGACTTTCGAATTTCGAGTCCGACCGACGCCCGTGTCGCGGCTCGAATTCGTCCATTGTTCGCGCTGAAATAGAAACCCAATTCAGAGCCGTGTAACGGAATAATTGCCGGGCGTAAATCAGCGGCGCATCTCGCCGGGTTCAACGACCCCCCCCCCTCTCCCCCCGTCCGCCCGTTATTATTATTTTCAACAATAGAGAAAGTCTCGCGCGGAAGTGGGCTCGCGGGCGCGAGTCCGCGCGTCTGCCCGGCGCGGGATCCTTTCGTTTTCGCGGCCCCCGGCCGGTCATATTGCACGGTCCGGGGCACGCGTCGTGCCTTTCACCGATTCGAGCGTTACCTTAATCGGCACCGCGCGTTACGAAACGCGCATTCGCTGACTTGTCGGAATTCGGCTAAAGGAAGGTCAAGGTCCCGCGCGGCTTTCACTGGATTTATGCGCGGCAAAGGGCACGTTTTCGGCGACGGGCTTTTCACGCGTGTCGAAATTGTTATGTAAAAGGATGAGGGGGCGGCCCGGGCGCCGATTTCCTCGATCGCAAGGAGGAGGGGTTTAGACGAATCTGTTTTCGGCCACATTTTTGCCAGTGAAAGTCATTACCGAGGAAGGTCATTAACTTCGAAAAGGTCCCAGGGAATAAGTTCTAGGACACTCGAGCGATACATTAGAAAGCTGACAAAAACAGACGGAAAAACCGAAAATAAATAGAACGGGCCCCGTGTTGGCGACCGAGGTAAACGACCGAGGTTACGGCCCCGGTGGGTCGTTCATAAGGAAAAGTCAGATTTGGATGGGCGTTGATAAATAAAATGGAAGATCAAGTTTGAATCTGGGGCAGTCAGAAAAAGTTTTGGTTGCAGTGAGGTATTTGATCAAACGCTTGGTTACATTGAGGTGGTTGGCTTATTTTTCAAAAGAAATGTCAGTGAGCTACAATTTTATGCTAGCTTGGAAATTATGATGAGGAAGAATTCCTCAAAATTTGGATTTAATTGGTTGGATTTCACTGCAGCGAAAAAATGAATGGAGAACTAGCTCGTTTTGGTATAAATTGCCTTCTTATGGCAACTTCAAAAATACATTTTCTCGAACACAGATTAGTCGAAATAAACAGCATTTGGGGGAATTATTGCCCATATAAGTAATATAATTTGAATTATTTAGCATTTCTGGAATATTTTCTAAATTTTTTTTTCAACAAGATCATTTAAGACTTAATAATCTTATTTTAAGATTCATGCTGCTAGTCCACTCCAAATTGTTCTCAATTGTGTATGAATGACTGTGAAATTTCATATACAATCATACACAATTGAGTACAATTTGGAATGCCTTCCCAATTATATCCGATTGAGTATGAATGTATATGAAATTTCATATTATTTCTTGTTGTTACTGTAAAATTTCTGTTGCATTTTTCATAGTATTTCAGACTCGTTTTTTGAGCCTGAAACTCTATGTTCGTTATACCAGGATGTTGAGTTTTATATTGAAAGGGACTTTCAAAATCATTCCAAAAGTTCTAGTTAACAGATTTTGTATAAGATTTAATCAAGATTCCTTAACCCATATTCCTTGCTCATTCATTTTATATTTATATAACTCTTGTGATATGTTCTAGTGGTTTCTATGGACGTTATCTCAGCGTTTTCTATACATCTGATGGTTTCTGATGAGAATGTTTAACCAGGTATCCAGAGCCTATACACGATCGGCTCTCGAGGAAAATTGGACTTCTAATTCGATCGACCGTACGAACGCCGCGAGTTTCCCATGACACCTTCCATTGTGCCCGACTACAATGTTGCCGCTCCTGTTATACAAGTGGCGACCCCGTGTAACAATTTTTCTTTCGTGGCTAATTATAAACCCGTCGTCCGGCGGGGTCAATCAGGTCGGCCCGGGCGCACTTGTATAATTAATTTCTCGCAAAAAACGCGAGGCGGCGTACTGGCAGCTCGCGTGCTTTTTGCCGAGCGCGCAATTGAAAATACGCGCGAACCGTTCGACGGATCAATTGCGTAAAATGTAGGAAGCGCCGATGCATTCACCTTTTGTGTAGCCTTGCCGAGCCAGTGACTCTCAGCGGGGCCGCGCGACTAAGTCTAGTCGATATTAGACTTAGACTCACATTCGTCCGCCGATTGCGCCGCGAATCGGCCGAAACGATTTCTCTCTCCCGCGCCGATTTTCGTCCATCCGATCGCGCCGATCGAACGTGCCGATTTTTCCGGAAAACCGCCGATCGGCAAGGTTCTGTCTTTGCGCGCAATTTTGACCGCGACGAAAAGGTCGGAAAAATCGGCGAGCCGAGAAATGAGCGGGACAGAAAATGCACGAGTTGAGAACGCGCGCGAACGCCGAGGTCGGTAACTTTCTCTTCTCGCGTCTTCGTTGCCGACCGATATACGCTCGCGCATGTTCCACAGGAAACGTACATATTTAGCCGTGTCTATTGCGCGCAACATTTTCGATCGGTTCGAGCGATTTTTCGCGCCGATCGGCAGTTTCGGCGCGACCGGGTCAATCCGCGAAATCGGGTCGAAGTGGGACGCATCGGGAGTTCACAGCGAAACAAGGAAAACGCCGAAAGCAGGTCGACGCTGTTTCACTCTCGCCGATAATCACGGGAATAACCGGTCTGCGATCGTAACTCGACTGCGTAACGCAACTTCCGCCGATTTTCACTTCCCGCACGCGCGTTTTTCATTTCGATAACCCGCCGCGATGACGTTTCAATCTAATTCGGACGCAATTTTCGAGGCACTCAAATTCCACTGAGATTGTTTTTAGTTGTTTACGCTGTTAAAACTTTCTTCAAAGTTTAGTAGTATCCTTCGAAATTTGAATGATTTTCCACTTCATATACACCCAATAGCAATTCTTTTAATAACAAATAGATTCTTTTAAAAATAAAAGGGGATTTTAAATGTGAAGGATGTTTTAAAGGATCCTTCTGGAAGGAATATACATTTACTATTAATAAGTCATTTTTAAGAGTTACGAAATCGTTTATTTTTCATACCGATTTTTAAGTGTCTTAATCGCAATTCGTTTAGTTTGATTTATCGTCGCTAAACATACCCCGCGCCGATTTTTCGGAGAAAGATCGTTTATCATAATTTGCACTTGACGGGGTAATTGAGCAACTATTATTATTCAGAGATTATTTGCCTAGGAAAACGGTTCATATTGAGCGTTTGTCATGGCGTTACAATTAATTTCATCCGTGAATTGGAAATCGGGATTTGCTCGGGCCCCGTCAACCGGAACAAAGCGAAACGGCATGACTTATGATCGCGCGGTTACAGTCCGGTGTGACATCATTACCGATCGTTCTCCTCAATTAACGAAAGTAAGTCCGGCACGGTGCATGCACGAATGGGCAACTTTTGCCGCAAATTCGATTAACGTAAGCATAATCAGCGATACCGTAACTGAATCACATAACTACACTTCTACGTCGTTTTCTCTTCCGCGGGAGGAGCTGTTGTTTACTGTAAGGTTTCTAAGTTCAATTCTGAAAACATTTTACCTAACGATTAATTTCCACGCCTCTGACTTCGTCTTACAGTTTGAGTGATTTGTTTCGGTGATTGTTTCCTATAATCAGTACAATTTTGGTGGAATATCTAAATAGTGTAATCGCAGTGCAGAATAAACGCTTAAAATGGAGTTTAAAAAATGCGTTCACCCAGAGGCGACAGCACTCATTGATAGCCATTCGGATGGTTAGACGCCAGTATTTTTCCACGCAGCTATTATACCGTGATTACAAGTATGACTATCAACCAACGCCTTTTCTAAGTCAAGCTTCCCGGCGTCGTGATTTAGTTACATAAAATTAACTCGCATTACTTCCCCGAGAGTCGCTGCTCATGCATCTGGAAAAACTATAATTTCGAGCACACCGGTCCGTAATTGGGTGAAAATCACCCGGCTACGAGACGCTGTTTGACGTGGCTTCACATGGCGCTTGCGTAACCCGCAAACCGCATGTTACAATTCGACTTATATTACAGTCATTGTTTTGTTTTATTTATCAAATTGCTCAAATTACCGACTAATCTCCGCGAGACCGAAATCGAATGTATGTTGGTTTACATAAACACCGGTGATTTCTTTTCCGCGATACCACTTGAGCAGAAGGAATTCGACGAAAGTGCGAATTAACAGTCAATCTACTCCATTTATTTGCATGCAAATCACTTCATGATCTCCTTCTAGCCTTTCGACGGATTGAAAGTCTATCCATCCAACGAATACTTTTGATTTCATCCGTTTTATAAGAAAAATGTAGCAGTAAAATAACAGCATTGAGACATTCGAATATCCATAAACATTTTATAGTTTATGGATATTCGGTGTGGCTTCGAACCTCTGATATTTAATCACTTTTAAACATTTTTGAAGGAATTTAATCTGTACATATTTTTTCTTTATAATAATAAAAATGTAGTTACACGAGAATACATTACACAGTATATAATTACCTAAATATAAATTGTTTACAAATTAATTGTTCTCAAAGTCAATCAATGCCAGTATTGTAAAAACTCGTGTCGTTAGAAAAAAGGAAATAAAACATACAAGAAGTGTTTGAGAGAAAAATATTAGCCAGTCAAACAGATCTTAAAATTACTCTGCACAGCCTCTCTGTTACAAAGACAGTTTATTTCAATTTGATTTGCTGTAAAATATATTAATTTATTTTAAGCTAAATATGTTCTCATATAATAGTACTGGAATATTATATTTCAACAAATATTATCTTCTTGTATATGTTTCAATTTTACATATTACAAAATCCGCTGATAAAAATATTCTGTCTCTCAACAGCTGGATTAAATTCGCTAGATTAAAATAAAATCCATTTTTAAATGTCTGAAGATCAAAAGATTAATTCAAAATCGCCAACAGTATATAGCCCGAAGGGAACACATCGGTTAAATAAACGTTGATTCAACCGATGTGTTCCGTTATGGTACGAAACGTATAGAAAGTAATGATTCAATTTGAGTGAATGATTTGGTGGATTTTAAATTAAGTGCTTTATGAATCTCAGAATTCCAAATAATACTAACACATTCAGCGGTGCCAAAATAATTACATTTTCTGTACAAAAAAATTATTACTTCAAAATTGTTTATTTGCTTCATTCCTTATAAAAAAGATAAACTCGCAAAAAATTGAAATCATGTCAGTCATCAAAATGTACGAAAGTAACGTTAACTGACATCCTAATTTGTACATAGATTACAGATTATCCAATTTAATCAATTATACCATCGGTATTTGCAATCTTTCAATTTTTGTGAAAGAGCTACGCATGTCTAATTACCACTACGTGGTTACAACAGTGAAACGCCCTATCAGAAAAAAATATTATTTAATTGTAAAACATATTTTTAATACAAATTAATATTATTAAATATTTCCACAACGTTTAAAAAATATAGTCCACTGATAGGAATTGAATCCTTAGAACAAATAAAAATATACTGCCAATATAGTTTTAAGGGTCCATTCTTCTTGTGATTATTACGATTGTTTTGAGAGAACTAAAATACATCGTTGGTATTAGATTTCCTTCTACCGACTTAAAGTAGTTCGGTCATCGCAGACGCTAGTCAAAACAAAAACTAATCAAATCAGTAACCATTGATATGAAAAAATGTAAAGTAACCATTGATATAAAAAATGAAAAGTTTCCAAAAACATGTCAAAATAGTTGTATCTTTACTTATTTTCATATTAACTATCAATAAATGCATTTGTTTCGAACTGTTTTCTTTCAAAATATATACGACGTAACCAAAATTACACGTTTTCGGACAAGAACATTTCAACGTATTTTTTAATGATTTTTCTCAGTTTTTATGTGTGCCCCATAAGAGGCAATCTTAAAATCGTCATTTTCGAAATCAATTATTTCAAAATTTAATCCGGTAAGGGTATGCTTTAATCATATAATTTCACTTAGAAACACTTATGAAATTAAAATACGAAGGTTTTAGAAAAAATTCAACATATTTTATCAGACGACCGAACTACTTTAAGTAATACACCCTCTTCCTAGTCAAAAACTCCATTTCCCACCTCATACAAACAAACCCCCCTCGAATGGCTAAAAACCCGTTTTTGCTTGTCCGTACTCGTATTCTCGGGCTACGCCTATGATTATTCATCCCCGTGGCGTGCGCCGCGCAAAGGCAGACGGCGTTCTCGATCGCGGCGGAGAGTGCCGGTGACGTCACGGCAGCCGCGCGGTGGGGGTGTTACCTAACCCCTCCTTTCGCGCGGGCGCCGCGGTGGGGCCGCTGGCGCAGGGGCGGACGCCGCTCGGGGGATCGTCTCGGGGTGAATGACCGACCTAGACTCGCAGTCAGGGGTGTGCGGTGCCCGAGAAGCCACCCGTAGCAGCGACCCTCTCGCGCCCGGCAAGGGTATCGGAGGCGTCGAGCCGCACGTGCTCTCGTGTGCGAAAAACCGGGGGCCCGGGGGTCCTTCGTGGGGTAATGCTCCGAGCGACCAGCTTTTTTGCCGTCTTGCATTAGCCGAGCGGGTTAACTGGGTCAATTCAATTTTTTAGGCCGAGATTATGGCGCGCGCCGAGTCACGTTTTACGACGACGCACGAGGCTGGGGGTTATGTCGAACGCTTTCAGAGGGATGGATTTTCGGAGAATCCGAAGGAAGTTTCAACGTCGAAATGGGTGAAGGTGGAAAATGACATAACGATCGAGTTGATGGAAATTTAGAGTGTTTTGAATCTGCGAGTAAACAATGGCGCGAATTCGCGATTAAGTCTGACCTGGTTCAGACATTTTCTATATCGTATTAATTGCATGTTTAGGGAGAAAGAGCCATTTTTTTATATTTCTTAGTTTTTCAAGTATTTGTGGAAAGGTAACGATTAATTAAAATTGTCGACGGTGTGTAGTCGATTTTATTTTTAAGGTACTTATTAAATTCGACGAAATAATTTTATCGTTATAATCAACGTTTCATCAACGTTTCATTGTATATATGTATATTATAATCAATGTTTAATTGTTTGTTATTTATTAATAGTAACTTTCCGACGATGTTCGTGGAATTTAGAATTTTTTTTATAAATATGACCATATTTAATATAGCGTAGAATTGCAGAAAAAGATTTTCGATAATTCGATCGAAGTTTCAGGGTTCGAAAATTGAGGATGAAATAAATTGATGATGTGGCATTCGCCTTTGATTAATATTCTGGTTTGTTCCTGGCGGATCAGCCTGGTGTGTTAGAATTAATGAATCTAATAATTCAATTAATTTTTTCGAACCGGGAATGCAAATGAAGTGAAATTGCGGTTCGTTTAATATAGTTTAACGGTCAAACAGAGATGCAGGGATTTAAGTTCTCTATTGATTTTCAAGAGTAGGAATATTTTTTGAGTAATTTGCAGTAACAAATATTAAACGTTTGTTGAAAAATATTCTTGCATTTGAAGATGAGATGCAGTGAGCTGTATTTTCCGAAAGCTCTGTTTTTCAAGTGAATGAAAACCATTTTTCATTTCTCTCCACTTATTTAACATTATAAGACCACTGACCCGAAAAATGATTCTACGTTTTTTAAAAAAACATGTATTGCAATCTCTATAAAAACTTTCTCACTGCAACTTTTTAATATGAATTTCCTCTTGAGTATCGAAAACATTTAAAAAATAATCTATTCCAGGCAGGTTTGGTTGAATAATAAAGTATTTATTCATGGAAACTTGATTATCAAATCAACAATAATTTGTAATTTCAATTATTATTACTATTCCAAATTATTAAATATGCATTAAGAAAAATAATTAAAGACAAATATACGCAATATATTATGCAAACTAAATCCAAAATAAAATCATGTTATAATGACGTACATATTTGATGGCGATATTATTAGGATTGTCAATAAATTCGTTCTAACAAGTTTAAACCTACTGAACACCTTAGGTTGTATGTCTTTACTAATTTAATTTCCTATTCTATACGTACCAAATATAGAAAATTACTCCAAAAACCTACAATACCCGCAAAAAGTATCTGAACTAAAAATTTACAACTTCCAAGTGTACATATTAATTCTATATAATTTTTATATAAATAATTCTATATAAAACAAAATAGACAATTATTCTATTTCTTCCACTTCACCCAGGTAAAAAACAACCCGAATGAGATCTTATATGATTATGTTTTGGTGTAAATCTCGTCAGGAAACTTTCTAAACCTAATCAAAGACGATCTCATTGACTTAGTTTTTAGATTATTTCCCTCCAAAACCCGTCATTCACCACATGCCACTACCCCACCCAAAACAATATTTTCGCAACCTCCATTTTTTCCTCAACCTCCATTTTTCCTCATAAACAGGCGCAGATCCCTCCGAAGAGGCATTCCTAAATGAAAAAAACGTCGGGAAAAGCCTCGGCAAATTGTTTTGAGCCCTCCGCAACGCTTTTGAAGATGCGTTTTAACGCGCAGAGGAGGGTAAGAATCGCAGTTGCTGTGGCGTCACTGCCACACCACGTGGCTAGTATTGATCCCCTTCGGTGCCTCGATGAAGAAGCAAAGAGGCGAAGAGGGCGCTGGGGCTCTCTTTGTCGCGGGCTCCTCTTCTCGGCCCGCGCGCACCTAGCGCCATCTCTGTCGCGCATAAAGGGTAGCAGCCTAGTGCCCCTACCTCGGTCGTTCACCCCTCGCGCGCGCGCACACACATACACACATTTCGACACACGCAAACGCAAGCTCACTTCCGCGCGCAACCGAGTCGGATTTGCGCTCGCGTTTTGCGCGCAGAGATAAGCCGGAAACAGCCTAGGGACTGTACTTGACCCCGCGATATTCCCGCTAGGAGGCGCGCTCAAATGGGGGTCGATGATGAATGAATTACGAAAATGGAAAATAGCGCGCTCGCAGCGTCCCCTTTGTTCTGCTCCACTTTTCCGCGGCGACTTTGCGGCGCTCGTGTCGCCCGAGTGGGATGCAAATTTTCGCGACTCTGCTTAATTGGGCTGGGTGTTGAAAAGTGAACGGCCAATTTGGGGCGATTTCGAGGGCGTTTTCGGCGCGTGTTTGGGATAGGGGATGTGGAATTTTGAAGATGATTAACCTGTAAACAATTTTTGATTAAAATGAATGCTGAGGAATTGAAATTTTCAGTTCTTTTGAATGCATCTGAATCGACAATTTGTATTCCGGTCGCAGAATCAGTGAACTATTTTGTTCTGACAAAACGAGACACGAGTTCAAGGGCTACTCATTATTTTATACTAAATAACATTAAAATTTCACAATATCAATTATGTTAATGCAATAAAACTTAACCTCTAATGGAACTTAATTCATGTGCTTTCTACGATTGGACTTAATTCATGAGGCAAAACTTCTATTCCGTTTCCTGAATTCAACAGCATAGAAAAAAATTGAATTCCATACTTGGAATCAGTTTTTAGCTCGACATTTCTATTCTATTTCCAGAATTGAATAGAATAAAAAACATTGCATTGGATTCCATAACTGTCATCAACTTCTCTCTTGGAATAGAAGTCGATTGGCCAGAATTGATATTTCAAATTTTCTATTCCAATTGTCCAAACTGTGAATTGAGAATTGTACAATTCTAATCTTCTGAATTCACTTTAATTAAAAACTTTTTACAGGGTGGTCGTGTGAAAACGAAGACAAGCGGGTGGGAAAGGGATAAATGAAGTTAATGGGACATCTGCAGTTCGTACTTGTACGATTGTTACTTACGATAATTGTTAAAATAATAATTTCTCAGAGTACATACTATTCTCATCTACGTCCTCGTGACGGCTTACCTGAAACAGAAAAAAGATATCGTTATTTTTCGAATATTAGAAAGGGTTGTATATTTTTGTTGTTTTAATTAAGGATAAAGGCGGAAATGGGCTGAGGGAGAAAGAGTATCGTT
The DNA here is from genome assembly GCA_022817645.1 of Ceratoteleas bidentatus. Lineage (NCBI taxonomy): Eukaryota > Metazoa > Arthropoda > Insecta > Hymenoptera > Scelionidae > Ceratoteleas > Ceratoteleas bidentatus. The sequence continues at coordinate 7,119 of JABFPB010003080.1, read as the reverse complement.
GGCGGAGCGTATTCGAGTTGGGATACTGTAGCAAATATATTTGTGTTTGTTATTTATTGTGCTTTTGATTTATGCGTCATTCATAGCAGCCGATAGATCTAAGCACGCCATTTAACGGCGCAATTTTTTCCCCGCGAAACATGTTCGTCAAATAAATTTCTCGCGTTTTCCGTTCCAGTGTTTTTTCCCCCAAGTGGCCATTCAATGTGCCGGCAGAAACACAGTTGTAGTTATCAGTGAAATCCGGACCGGCGTATCGAAGCTCATTGTTGTAATTTACTGCGACGTTTAGTATAAGCGAAACAGCGCAGTGACATATGATTTACTTCAAAATCCGGGCTACGAGGCGTTTTGTTATCGCAAGAAATCTGCCGGCTAGAAAATTTCGCGCGAAATTAGAAAGTGGCAGGATCTTTGCGCGGGCAAGAGAGAAAGGTTAAGGTCGTTAAACAATCGCTTAAGAAATTGCGACATGAATATTTACACGGAAATGATACACGGTCGAAAGCTACGTTTCAATATTCGAAGTGACGTTTTGTTTGTTCAGATTTATTTCGGATGTGACGTTTGCAATGGAAACAGGACTAAATTTGTTTACTGCCAAGTCATCTGAGAAATTAAAAACTTTACAGTTAGACAAATGTAAAAGAGTCTGTAAGATTCTTTCCTCAGAAAAAACTCGCCTGATACTGGCTTGTGCAAACTTCACTCGAACTTGTGTTTAATAGTCATAACCTTGTTCGAACTGGATTCTTCCATTTTCTACAAGCAAATGCGAGCTTAATTAAAGTGTACCTGACCCGGGCTCAGGTAAGTCGATTCAATCGAAATCCTCGCAGGCAAGACTAATTCGAAAAAAGTTTAAGTTAAACTGTGCCAAACTCCGACTTCATTCAGTTCCCCCATTTTTCTCCTCCAAAACCGTCCCACACTTCAAATCGCACATTCTCTTTCCCAAATAGCCCCAAGTTTCGTCTGTTCAAACTCGCTCCGAAACTTACAATAATTCCACCCTGAATTCAAATGCAAAATTAAATCTGAGTTCCAACTTTCTTAGCTCCGAATCTCCAAACCTTTTCCGCCCTCTCGAACACTTTTGCACAAATGCTCTACAAAATTCCGCGCCGTCAGTTCGCAATAAAGCAAAATCAATAACCCCGTCTGAGTGCCGCAAACGGAACAACGCTTGCACAGTATCGGCGCGCGGAAATGGAAATAAGTTGTGTAATTCGATCCTTAACTTTAACGGTAGAAAGCGTGACAGTCGGGATTGATTTTGGCGGCGCATTGACGGCGTTTGTTTTTGCGGCCGCACCTGCGCAAAATGTGCCCACGTGCTTTGCAGCACGTGGTCGCCAGGATTCGCGCGGCGGTCTTCGAGAAGAACGAGCAAGGAAGGGGACGGAATTGGAGGAGGCCAAACCGGAAGTGCCCATCCATTCGGAAAGATAAGTATCGACCAAGGGCAAGGACGGGAGCATGCGCGCTCAGCATTTCCTCCCAAATACGCCATGAACGTCATGGAGTATCGCTCGAAATATTTCGATACAGGTTCAGTGTCAACTGCCATCGACTTTTTTACTTATTCCAGAATTTAACTAGTTTCTGCCTTGACCGAAACAAAATGAGTTTTTTTTAAACTTTACATTCCAAAGACCCTTAGTTTTCCTACCTTATTCCGAGGAGTGTATTCATAAACTGGAAAAAGATTTTAGAAATGCAAACTCCATTTTTCAGTACCAAAAAGGTAACTTTTACCACTTAAATGGTGATTCTTACCACTTAAGTGGTGATTCTTACCACTTAGTTTTCTCAGTGTAAAGAGCTGATTTCGAAAAATTGGTAGTTTAAGTAGTATAAATTGAATTAGTATAACTTGAAACGAAAGTACGAAAGTATTCGCTATCAGACATGAGCCATCGCGGAAGAAGCGTGGGGTGACTCATCCGAATCTTAGGGAAATGAACTCGGTGTTTTGGGTGGCGCAACAGCGAAGGGTAAGCTTATGTTCCGGCGGAATGGTTGTCGTTATTGAGCGGGCGTTGAACCCAGTCTGGTGGTTTTGGACAACCCTGGGTATTCGTATCGAGCGGCAATGCCAAGGGCAAGGGCGTCCTTCCCCCACCGCGGCCTCGGGTCTGCACCCCATCTTCGTCCTTGGTCTTTTCCACTTTCGGCAATCGACACGCGCACGCACCACGCACCACGTTCGCCTCTGTCTGTGGCGCCACCGGTCCCGAGTATTCCGCTCATACTGCCATCAACATATTCATGATTCTCGCGGCTCATGAATTATTCGCGCAAAATTACGCGCGTTTTGGAAAATCAATTATCGTCCAGACATTAGTTCGGATTCGGCGGGAGATTGATTAATATGCGCCATTTTATGATTTATGTGGCGGGATTTTGGGGGGAAGGAATGAGGGAGGAAGGGGTTGAAAAAATGAAGTAAATCGGCTACGCGATCGGTACAGAAATCGCGACAAGAGTGCATTTCGCGCTGTCGTGGCAAAGCCTGGGTCGTAATTTGTCGAGCAAGGTCTGCAGTTGATGCAAACGATAACAGTCGTCGGAGATAATGTTTAATAAGTGATCTTGGAAACTCGAATAGCGTTTCGACACCATTGTGATAGCTTTATGTACTTGAAAACGCATGCTATCCGAGTTTTCTAAACTTTCAAGTTGTAAATTCAGCGTTTTTTCGCGCGTCGCTCGGGTTATGAATTACGCTTCGTTATGCTGTAATGTAAATAATGATAGCAGAAATGTTGTTGTGAGACTCGGAATGGATTAATTCCGTCGGGGTTTCGACGTTTATCATTTGTGTTGTAATTAATCGTTTAATATTTTTTGACAAAAACATGTTGCATTAACAATAAAATGATGTTTCACGAAATAAAACTTAATCGACTTAAATGAGCTACTCCTTTAAATGGAGGTACTATATTAAAAAAAGTTATAACAAATAGTGTCTAAGTTCGACAAAAATCATTAAAAGTTAGGAACGGTATCGCAGTTGTTAAAATTTGTAAAAAGTTATGTCGCTTTTCATTAAATTTTATGGAACTTGTTTAATGAAAAATTTATAAGACTGGCATGATCCAGTAAAATGATTTGTGAAGTTGAACAACAGCTTTTTATTCTGATTTGTTCGACTGGTACTGCACTTTTTAGCGAAATTCGTCAAAACTTGTTTCGACTGCACAAGCAGCACAAACGCATTTAGTTAATAAAACACCTCTCAAACATTGGAGTAACTAAATTACGTGGTTGTATCAACGAAAATTGGGTTCGGTTAACCAGACTTTGATAGATACTGCATTTAATTAAACGAAATATTCTCTTTAATTGATCAGAAAATTCTGAAACCATCAAAGTACAATTAAAAAAGATTTATTCAAACTTTTACCTAAATTACCTAATTCTCAAACAAATATTTCTTGAATCAACCAAAATATTTAATCGTCGTCTGATTAACCTAACATTTTGGTTAGGTTTGCAAAAAATATAGCAGAATATAGACCCTATAGTACCCTATTATTTCAAATAAATAAAACTTAAAATCGTATCATTCCTCAGAAAAGCATAATGCCAAATTTAAAGCCATAAGGTATGCGCAATGTTACGTAGTCTCAACGTTGTGTACCTCTGCAACTTTTGCGATGCATTATTGATTTATCAAAAGAAAAATGTCACCGCATGGAAAGCACTTAATAATACAAACGATCGGCCGTAGCCCTCGGCTGTAAAGTGCTGACTTTATTCGCACAATAAGCCGATTACAGGCAATTACAGGGTCGCCGGGATACGTTACAATCGGCCGCAGTATCGGCCTGGCGAAACGGTCGCCGGTTCTATTCGTCGCTGGGGTCGTTTCGTAAGAGGCCGGGTTTACGTGTGCCCACTTCCTCCTGGCCTCTCGCGTGCCGGTTCGACGTCTAGTTGCAGAAAAGTGCAAAGAAGAAAACGAACTTGCTCGAGTGGCTGTGCGTATAAAGCTTGGTTCTCGCGGAGGAGAAAGCTGCGGGGTTAACGTACTCGACTTTATAGTCTTGCAACTAACGATGATGTTTCTGGCGTTACGTAAACGCAGCACCAAAGCCGGAATAGACTCGAGTCTCGTGAGATGAGAGAGGTTGCACGAAATAGGAGCCGCGTACATGGGTAAAGGTAAACAGACACTGACACACGGACGAACACAAGCAAAACCGAACGTGTAAGTCGACGTAATTACACGAGTGACGTCGATACGCGGATTTTCGGCGGAGTTCAAGTCTGGGCGCAAAAATGTTGCGGAAAGGTCTAATGTAAAATTTGGACAAGGTTTTGGGTTGGTATCCCCAAATTTGGGGTTTTGGATAGTTTGATAAGTTATGGTAGATGATTAATTCTGCAGTTTGAAGATTCGATTGCAGAAGGAATTGTCTAATTTTTTTTAAAGGGGGTTCTATAAAATTATGATGATTATTATGATGATATTTATATTACAGTTGATTTTGTTTTAATTGCTATTCAATTAAAAATGGGCTATTAATCTTGATACTGTGAAATCTGATGAAAAATGGTTCGTCAAATTAAGTCAGAATCGTTTAAGTTATGGCAACGACGAGATATCTTATTTGTACAAATGGTTCTGGGTAATCAAGGATTTATCGAAGTTTGAATTTTTAATTTTAATTTTCGAGAATACATACTTTTTTCGAATCTAAGAATGTTCATTACAATGATTCCCGTAGAAGAGATCGGTGCAGACATTTGACAACATTAGCATTGAATAAAAAAGTTTCTTGCAGTATGCCAGTGAAAATTGATCAGCCATTGTATGAAGCGTTATGTAAGTTGCTAGGATTGTGCCGAAGAAAGTTTAGAGTGAGAGATAGTAATGTTTGATAAAAAGAATAGCGTTTTTTTGTTGATGGAATAATTTCTGCAGATAGGTTACGCAATTGGTTATGGAATACGTTTTGTATCGATAATTTATTTTGTAATGTTTGCGATCGAGTTTTTTGTTCAGGGATTAGTGATGTATGGGTAAAATTTACAGGACATTCCGTACTGAGTGCAGAGAGGTTCGGTCTGATCGGGATTTCGATTAAATTTGAATTGAGTTAATCCGAAAATATTTCTCATCGAATGTCTGGTGAAATGTTTTTACCGTGTCTGAATAGTATTTATAGCAGTTCATTTTGCTCACCGCCATGATCGAGAAGAAAATTCAATTACCATTAAATATTTTTTTACAGCAGGACAGTGGTAGAAGAGTAATACCGTCAGACTCGACTGCAGATTTTGCAAATTATTTCTGATCAGCATATAAAATATTCGGTATCCGAGTATTTATATTTTTGATTAAAATGTCGGGATCGTTTACATTCAGTTAATTACCCAGACTATTCTTCATAAACACTTTTCGAACATTTCATCAGTTCATTGTACGAAATCGCTAATATTCCCACAATTCGTCTTATTATTACCGATACCATTGTTCTTCTTCACAATAATAACTAAAGGCAAATAATAATCATACTTCCAAAACCTCGTCTCGATATCTCTACAAAACGCCAACATAATAATAACATAATAATAATAAAACAAAAGTTCACAACGCCCGTCTCTTGCACGAAATCCACTCGTCGCTTCCAAATGAGTTCACCCAAGTTCTGTCACACGAGATACAAATCGCGTTTATAATAATCGCTTTTGCAACGTTACATAACTCGCAAGAATCTGTCCGGGCCAAACCCGATTCCTATTTCATTTGCGTCCCCATCCAATCGGCGCCGCATAATCGCGAAAAAATGTCGCCCACGATTAATTGCAATTATCCCGCAATGTTATCAGCGTAATTGCGCGCCGTTTGCATAAGTTCCGCATTTCGGCGAACTGCGCCGCTAAATCGGTCTATTTTTCCAGAATCCGCTCGAGAAACTGCGACCACTTCGCCGCGGTAAAAGCCTTTCGTTTTTGCCCGAACGAAAACGAAGTTCACGCGCGACCTTTATTCGCCGAAGCAGGAAGCGTGTTTGAGAACCACTGCGCGAAGAGAAAGTGGCGACTGACATATTTTGCGTTCGTTAAACGTTCTCGGACATAGCGCGCGCACACGCGTGCGTGCGGCTGTGTGCTGACACGTGTGTGCGCGAGTCGCGCCGCAAGCGTAAGCGTAGCGCAGAAGAACGAGGCGCCGAAGAAAGTCGGGAAAAAAGGATAACGGGCGAGTTGGCTAATGACTTCATTCGGCGTTGGAGGGTGTCAATTACGCCGTCGAGAGCGAGGAACGGCCGGGCCAGATATGGGCATCGGGATTAAGGCAACGGTGGCGGAATAATTAAGGCGCGCGCGCAACGTCGGAGGTTTGTTCTTTGAGACGCGAGCGGGCGGTTCGATGTTTCGGGGATGGAGTTGGGGAGAACAAGATGGAGGAGAACATCGTGGAATTATGGGTTTGGAATAAATTGTGTTGGTTATCAAGAATGCAGGTATTAATATGAGAGTACAACCAAAAAGTAGAGTAATGAAAAAATATGTTCGCAAAATTGATGTAAAAATATATACATATGAGTTTTGGCAGAAAGTTGTATGTTTTGTCTGTACTTTGTATATATTCATTAAATATAAATAAATAAATATATAAACAAATATATAATTGCATTTATGTCAAATATTTTTTATTCATTTTTTAAATATATAAGCGCTAAACTAAATAAAATAGATAATTCCCATATTTTTAAAATATATAAATAAATAAATCCGATATTTTTGCAGAAAAATCCTGGAAATTTTTAGGATGCTATATAATAATAGCCATGTCTAACAATTTATGTAAATTATAAGGACTTAACTCATATGGTATGGGGAATTTCCATAGGTTATCAAGTGAACATTCTTACATCAACTAAAAAATTGGATTAGTATGAATAAAAAAATATTCTAATGAATGAGGATGTTTGTTAATTTTGGAACGGGATTCTGTTTTAATAGGTTACTATATCTCGCGGACACGTTTTTTACTCCAACTTGAAGACAAAAAAGTTGAATATTTTAAATGTGTAGGTTTCTACGGTTTCTAATTGGTTCGAATATGAGCTGACATTGACTTGATAAAAGAAAATATGTTTT
>JABFPB010003079.1:0-18022 GCA_022817645.1 Ceratoteleas bidentatus | reverse complement strand
GACCAACTGCTGCACGATGAGGCGTTCGTGGACGTCACCCTGGCGGTCGAGGGACAGCTGCTCCGCGCGCACAAGATGGTCCTATCGGCGTGCAGTCCGTACTTTCAGGTAAAAATTAATTTTCGAATCGACGAGACGAGAAATTGGATTGTTGACATTAGTCAGCTGATGTAAACAAGGCTTTGTTTACCAAATTGAGAGAACATTTTAATGTAAACAAAGCTATGTTTACATCAGCTGATCAGTGTCAACAATGCAGTATTTTGATGTCAATGAGGTTTTGTTTACAAATAATGAAGAATATGTTGATGTAAACAAAGATTGTAATCTTATTGTCTTCCTTTTGTTGACATTGATCAGCTGAGGTAAACAAAGCTTTGTTTACAAACGAGAGAGGATATTTAGATGTAAACAAAGCATTGTTAACAAAATTGAGTATTTTGATGTCAATGAGGTTTTGTTAGTCTTGTTAGTTTTGTTAGTTTCAGTCAATGAGGTTTTGTTTACAAATAATGAGGACTATGTTGATATAAACAAAGCTTTGTTTACAAATAATGAAGGATATGGGTATGTAAACAAAGCTTGGTTTACAAATAAGAAGGTATATGTTGATATAAACAAAGATTTGTTTCTGTTTGACTTTCGATTCTACAAAACAAGGAACTGGGAGAATTGGATTGTTGACATTGATCAGCTATGTAAATAAAGCTTTGTTTACCAACTAGAGAAGATATTTTCTTGTAAACAAAGCTTTGTTTACAAATAAGGAAGTTGTGTTGATGTAAACAGAGCTTTGTTTACAAACAAGAAAGTTTTGTTGATGTAAACAGAGCTTTGTTTACAAATAAGGAGGATGCGTTGATGAAAACAAAACTTTATTTACAATTACCGAAGGGTATTTTCGTGTAAACAAAGTTTTGCTTATAAATCTTGGAGGATTCATTGATATAAACAAAGATTTGATTACGTTTGATTAGGCGATCTGTTTTGACAAAACAGAAAAGACATGAAAACAAAGATTTATTTATAGAGTTGTAGTCATTTGGCGAAAAAAAGTTTTCTTTACAAATAATAACGAAAACGCTGATGTAAAGATATTTTTATTTATAAATGCTGATGTTTTTTTTATTATTTACAAAAAATGAGAATATATGCTGCTGTAAACAGTTTTGTTTATAATGTAGCAGGAGTACTTTACTGTAAACAAAGATTTGTTTACATGTGACAAGTGATATGTTCATTTAAACAAATTGTTTATAAATATCAAACTTAAACAATCTTTGTTTATAACGAAGCTTTGTTTACAAGTTTTGGATTGACATAAACAAAGTTTTGTTTACATAACATTTTGAATAGGATGATTTAGACAAAGTTTTGTTTTCAAATTAGTATATCTATTCTGATATAAACGAAAATTTTTTGTCGGTTCTATATATTTAGTTCCAAATGTAAACAAACAGACATGTATATGAGTATACTGATGAAAAGAAAGTTTTAAATTTAAAAAGGAATGAACAGGCTGATGAATGTAAACACAAGTTCGTTTACAAATCGAAACGAATATGCTGATGTGTATAAAGCTTTGTTTACAAATAACCTAATTTGTTTACAAATTACTTATATTTATAGCAAGCATAAATATGAATAAAGCTTATTTTTACACACGAAAATTACTTTAATCTAAGCAGGCTTTGTAACTTTATATATTTTTTCCTTTGTAGTACATATTATTTCATTTATTTTCATTCTTTACAAGTCCAAGTTTGATAATATCAAAAAATGGTACAAACTTGAGCCAGAACCCAAATTTAGTTTTTTCACATATTCTAAATATAAATATGACAATAACAAAAACAAGCTAATTCGTAGATAATCTTTCGTTAGCTAATGTAAACAAACGGTTGTTTGTTTACATCACATTGTAAGCAACCCTTGTTTACATAAGATGTAAACAGTTCTCTGTTTACATCCCATTATAAACAAACTTCTCTTTACATACTTAGCATACCCAATACTTTGTTTACATCAGCCTCTAAACAAGCCACCCCCAAAAACAAACCCAAAAATCACCACCCCAAAACCCAAAACTAACTCCCCCTCTCTGCAGGCTCTGTTCGTGGGCCATCCGGATAAGCATCCGATCGTGATCCTCAAGGATGTGCCGTACGTGGACATGCGCAGTCTCCTTGACTTCATGTACCGCGGTGAGGTATCCGTAGACCAAGAACGGCTGACCGCGTTCCTGCGGGTGGCCGAGTCCCTGCGCATCAAGGGCCTCACCGAGGTCAACGAGGACAAGTGCGACCTCCCCAGCATCACCTCGTCCCTGCTGAGCAACCAGAACGCCGTGCCGCCGCCGCCCCCGAGCCTGCACCGGATCGGTCAGGTCGGGGGCGCGCAGCCCGCACACCACGCGCCTGCGCAGAAGCGCTTCCACCACCTGTCGAGCCACCCGCTGTTGGGTTCGGCGCTGACAGCGCCAAAGCGGAAGCGCGGGCGTCCGCGGAAGCTCAGCGGCTCGTCCGACACGCCGCTGGACGCGGCGAACCTCTCACAGGAGCACCAGCTGCTGAGCGCCGACCTGGTGCAGGGCTCGCCGGAGATGATGGAGATGAAGATGGGCCTGGACTTCCAGAGCGAGGGCGCTAACAACGTCGCCGCGGCGGCGAGCCTCGCGCGGAAGGCGGACGAGCCGACGGAGAACGGCACCGACGAGGGCGCCAGGGTGAAACGCGAGCCCGAACCCACCCCGAGCACGTCGACCCAAGGTGAAGAAGGTGGAGTGTGCTGCTTTTATGGTTTGGGGGGTTCGGGGTAGGGTGTGGGAGACGGGGGATGCGCGGATAAATGGAGGCAGTGGGAGGGTCCTTGACACCTTCTGGAGAGGCTTTGGAGGTGTCTGGATTGGTTGGAATGGTTCCTGGCAGGATCGCCAGTTCCTGGTAGGACCGTTAGTTCCTAGCAGGATCGCCAGACCCTGGAAGGATTGCCAGTTCCTGGCAGGATCGCCAAATCCTGGCAGGATCGCCATATCCTGGCAGGATCGCCATACCCTGACAGGATCGCCATACCCTGACAGGATCGCCAGGAACCCCATTTGAGTCGGAAACCCCCTTGGGAGCTTCCTGGTACCTTAAGAGGCTCCATTCCCTGATATCCAACTAGGCTGTCTAGTTGGGGGGACCTCCCAGACAACCAAAGATAGCGATGATTCTTCAGATGTTCCCAGATCCTACTTCAGGAGATCCCTAGCAACCAGAAGACTCCTACGAAAGTACATATCTGCGCATCCGACCGTTCGTTCCCAACAAACTGACCCAGAGCCATCTACAGTTACCCCCCAAGACGATCCGATAGTAATGCCCAGTGTCCTTCTTTTTACAGCCACGGACGAGTCGTTCACTCAGCCGCTCGGCAGACAGGGCAGCGATGGTTTCAAACAAGGTAAGCGAGCAACCTCCGTGAGAATTGTTTCCGGGTGACCCGTATCGCCAAGTGACCTCCCGTTTTCGATAACCAAACTCAGTAACCAGTTGTTCCGATGCATTGCTAATTCTTGTTTTGCCATTGAAATTGAACGCGGAGTGTGCTGGGACGCGACGAGTATGTCCGCATGTTACACACGACTCCCACCTGCGAGCAGCATTAACTCCGGATGGTCCCCTTTTTCGCACGAGAGCGTGGCAGCGTCGCCACGGTCGCAAACATATCGATCACGCAGAGAGATATATGATACGAACGAGAACGCGTTAACTGTTCATCGGGGCATAATGCTGCAGTGCCGCGCGAAACCCTGCATGGTGTGTCAAGTATCGCCCTCTAGTTGAATTCGCTTGAAGAGCGCGGCTCGCTCGCGGGACCCACTTTTCGTAGATTCAACTATGAGCCGAGATAACCCTCCTAATTCATTAACTGGCGCCCGAGTTCACGCGGCGAACGATTAACCACTCGTAAGAGTTGTACGAGCTTCCAAGGTGCCCTGGACGAGCTGTACCCGAGTTCTAGCTAGAGTAGGAACGACCTACCAACTACAGGAACCCTGAAACCACATTCCTGATACCTTCGGAGGTCCCTTTGGAAGGGTCTGAATAGGTGTCCGGGCTGGTTTGGGCTTCCTCTGGCTGGTATGATGCTCTTCCTACTCTAGGGAACCGTATCCTAGTCTGAAATCCCTTTAAGACCTTTCCGGTACCTCAGGAGCCTCCTTTCCCCGGTCCAACTGGGTTGTCTGACTGGTAGGGGCCTCCCTAGCAGTTAAAGATAGCTCTAGTTTTTTGAATGTTAGCATCTCACTTCCTGATATCACCCTGAGGGTTAAGCACCCTTCCCAAGATCCATGGGACTTTGGCCTCTCCCGTCCAAGGTAAGATTCCCAAGTCCCAGTTGGATATCCATCTAGGTAAGTTAACGGGAAGGTCCCTAGCACTCAGAAGATATCAGCTGAACCTAACTAGCTATCCCTAGTTGACTATCTCCTCTCTAGGATTGGTTCCTGGCAGGATCGCCAGTTCCTGGCAGGATCATCAGTTCCTGGTGATCCTGCCAGGAATCCTATTTGAGTCGGAAATCCCTTCCCAGGCCCAAAATACACAGGAACCTCCCCCTTCCAGGGTAAGATTCCCAAGTCCCAGCTGGATATCCAGCTAGCTAATTCGAAGAGAAGATCCCTAACACCCAGAAGACATCTTCCAGAGTATCCAATTAGAATACCCTAGCTCTCCCACCCTCTCCTCTGCTTGATAGGACCCTTCCCACCCTCGCAACCCTTGAACAGCCCTGGTCCAGGGACCACCTTCCTTGAATGCAGTAGCGCCTCCAGCCGAGTCTAACTCAAAACCTGTATGTTACCGGATGTTTGACCACCACTTGTCCGATCCGCTTGGCCAATTAGCATTGACACCCCCCCGAGTCGGTCAGCCAGACCAGCTCGGCCGCGACCTTCGTTTGACCTTTTGTTTGAGACCGTTTGTGCAAACGCGCGACCGCCCGCCGTCGGCGGCGCCACCTACGCCGAGATGGCGCTCGCGGCGTTGGTAAAAGGAGGGGGTGGAGCCAGCTAGCGGTGCTTAACTTGTCCAAAGACGCTGGTTTTGTTGCCTGTCAGACACGACATGGCGCGACATCTCATGTGACGACGGCAAACCAAACATGTCCGCGCGTTCGGTTAGAGGGACAAGTGCGCAATCTGTCCGGGTCTCGCGTTCAGATCCGAGGGGGACACTGGGGTCACGGAGGACAGTGTTTTATGTTTTGCTATTCGTTCGTTGTTTACACACTGATGCGAGCGAGACCTGAGTAAGAGAAATACAGAGACATGTTTTTTGTGCGAGTGCTTGAGGATCGATGGTTCGGTCGATGATTTAGTGACACGTGTTACTTGCGTTCTCGAGCCCAGGTGAGTTGAGAATTGAGTCACCTATGATCTCTGACGTTGCCTTTGCACGGGGAAGCAAAGGATTAGGGAGGCCAGCCGTTAAACACGACTTCTACCTAACCGACCGCGTCACCGGCCCTGTCACTCTTGACGACTTTCTCTTGCGGGTTCTGTCAAGCCCATCTCGGGGTGTGTTCGACGTCACGTGACGAGGATCGCGGTTGGACAGTTGGCGACCCTGACGGGAGTAGGGGTATGGGTGTCCAAACTGGGGAAGGAGGGTAGTTAACTTCAATTTTCTATCATACGAATTGGGAAGGTGAGGAGGGTAACCCCAAAAGACTTAGATAACTTAAGTATCTGCTAATATTAATAAAAAATAGAGGAAGAAGGATAGTTAACCTTGCTTTTCAATCATCTAAATTGGGACGGTGGGGAAACTAACCTTATTTTGAGGTTAATTAGATAAATTTCTTAACAGTAGAACCCCCAAGTGGCTTGAACAACTCATGAACATTTGAAATATAAAAAATTGAGGGAGAAGGGCAGGTTACATTTTCAAAAGTAGTACCCCCAAGGTTCTTAGACAATTAGTACGACAACCCATGTGTTCCCAAACACATCTCCGTCCTTGTCTACCCCACGGTTCCTGGCAGGATCGCCAGTTCCTGGCAGGATCGCCAAATCCTGGCAGGATCGCCATATCCTGGCAGGATCGCCATATCCTGGCAGGATCGCCAATTCCTGGCAGGATCGCCATATCCTGGCAGGATCGCCATATCCTGGCAGGATCGCCAGTGCCCACGGGTTGAACAAAGACAGCAATAGCTACGAAACGGGGGAAAAATGGTCGAAAAGAGTCCGACAACTGTCCAACGATCGTCCACACGGTTCGCGCGCCGCACACGCCGCCCCCAGATGGCGCCACCACGTGGTTTCCGTTTCCTCGCACCCTTGACTCGCGCGCGGCCTAGATGGCGCTCGGCGCGCCTGCGGTGTAGCGTTGCACGCGCCGTTCGTACAGGGCGCTGCGTGCGTGGGTGAGCGGGGTGGGAGGAGGGGGGGCGGACGGCGGGAGGGGGGCTGATTGTTTGGTCCGCGAGGACCGCGGCATCGGGGAACCGTCGAACTGCGTCGCGGTGATTCTTTTTGCTGGCTCTACCCTTCCTCTTGCTTCCCCCTACAAGTGTAAACGAGTTGTTTATCTAGTTCCTCTTTTTCCCGTATACAGGGCGGTCCGCATTGTCGGGATTGGCGACGCACACGTTAGCATGACGTGGCGGACCGTTTCGACACGAGGATTGGCGCTTTCGAGAGTGCTGCGGAGGGGGAAAGGGGGAGACAGAGGATCATTGTTTATTTTGGAAAATGGTTTGAAGGAAAATTGACAAGAAAGTAAATAGGCATATTTTGTGGAGATGAACATTTTTGGATAGAAAGGTTCGTTTACATTAGTTTGACCTTGGTATGTAAACAACGGTATTCTGTTTAGTATGAGCAGAATGTAAACAAGATTTGTTTACATAAATCTGAGTTAAGTAGAATATAAACAAAGGTTTATTTACATAAATTTGACCTAAGAAAAATGAAGACAAATGTTTATTTACATATATTTGACCTAAGTAGAATGAAAACAAAGGTTTATTTACATGAATTTGACCTAAGTAAAATGTAAACAAAGGTTTATTATATCAATATGACTTCAGCAAAGTAAACATAAGTTTGTTTACGTCATTTTAAATTAATGAATATGTAAACAAAGGATTATTTACATCAGTTTGACATTACAGGTATGTAAATAAAGGTTTGTTTACATTTGGTTGATCTTAATGATATGTAAACAGATGTCTGATTTCAACTAAATTTAAATGTCAATAAACACTTGCACTGATTTGTAAATATAGGTTTGTTTATATCAATTTGTTCATGTGATTGTGTCAATAAATGTGTTTTTGCACACATAAATCAGGTAATGTATTTTTGTTTATGTTTGAATAATTAAAAAAATGTGTTTTTATCTCAATAGTTCGCAAATACAAGTAAGTTTTCGTTTGTTAATTATAAGAAACATTGTAGTTTAGACAAATGGCAAAAAAGTAAGTTAAAAAATGTTTTAATCTCCACAAATATGCAATTTATTCAATATCTGATCCAATGTCTCTCTTTTTAACCCTGAATAGCACTTTTCAATTTTATTTTCACAATAAACTTTCTAAAACACTTTGAAATACTTGTAAATATACAAAAACCAAGTAGAAAGTAAATGCACAGTAAATGTTCACATAGAAAAAGTACATTATACATACCTGTTACTTAGTATGCAAACATGAAATTAAATCTGAAAATTGTATCAGTCAAAGTTTACATAATCTAATTTAATTTAACCTATAAACAGCTGGAAAAAGTAAAGAAAAAAATTCATTTTTTTTTAAATTTATGCACCACAACATATAGTATTTTTATTTACAAGATGTATGGGGCCACCTACAAGAAAATGGATGAATTTTTTTCTGTAGGTGGCGCTGATGAGTCAAACTCACTACAATTCTAAGATTCAATTAAAAATAACACTAATTACATTTATATTTCAGTATATATATCAGCTTATCGAAAAAAGGGTACATAACATCTTGAAATTAAATTAGCTAAATGTACCTCCTTATTATAATTGCAGTAATTTCTATAATTCACTTACATCATTTCAATAAATCACGCAAACAATTTTCAATAAAAGTTCAACAGCTCTTCAACATAACCTAAAACCAAAATCACAAACCCTTTTTTTAATTTTTTATTTACCAATTTCATTTTTATTTCCACTTTATTCATTTGGTATAATTTTCAAATTTTAATCTCCGAGGTTATCTAACCTAAACCCGACACGCCACAAACACTTAAAGCCGTCACAGATGGCGCCACTCCTCAGCCGACCGCCCCGTACACGCGCCATCTATATCTCTTCTCTATTCTCTATCTCTATCTCTCCACCTATCTTTCTTTCTCTCTCTCTCTCTCTCTCTCTCTCTCTCTACCTCTTCCTAGAACCTCCCAAGCATCACAACCGCGCCACCTACTCTCCGCGGCCGTTACCACTGTCCCGACTAAAGGTCACGAGTGTTTCGCCATTTCAGAGCCGGACGAGCCTGCGGGCGGTCAGATCCGCATCAACTTCGAGAAGTGCTTTCGCAAGGAGTACAGCGCCACCTCGCTAAAGGCCGCGCCCGCCGAGGAGCCCTCGGACAATGAGGCCGAGCAGCACCAGCCCAAGCCGAAAGAGGCCGCGTACGGCGGCAGCGCCATCTTGAACCTCGCGGGCGCGGACTCGGACATCAGCCAGAGTGACTTCGAGGGCACGTACCGGGCCGAGGGCGAGCGCACCGGTGGCTCGGTTCGCGACTATTGCGTGCGCGAGGGCGACCTCCACCGGTGCACCGTCTGCCACCGCACGTACACCCACATCAGCAACTTCTGCCGGCACTACGTCACCTCGCACCAGGCCAACGTAAAGTACTTTCCCTGCCCGGTCTGCTCCAAGGAGTTCACGCGCAAGGACAATATGGTCGCCCACGTCAAGATCATACACAGCCAGAAGTCCCAAATGAGCGGCAACAGCTACCCCCACCAGCGGTAGAACCGGCAGCGCCATCTACACGCCGGCCTCGCGAGCTTCTGGGTGTGGTAGCGCCCACCCAGCAACCCGCCCGAGCCCGCGGAGGCGCCAGCTGGCGGCGGGGTGCTGATAGCGCCACCTGGTGAGCCCCTGGGGTACTGGTAGCGCCATCTGGCGAGTCCCCGGGGCGCCATCTGGCGGCGTGGCACTGCTAGCGCCACCTGGCGCCGTCGCGATTTGACCTAAGTAAAATCGCCAAATCCTGGCAGGATCGCCAGGAACGCCATTTGAGGGGCTTCTGGCTTTGGGTGGTCGGTAGCGCCACCTACACGGCGGCCAGTCAATTAGGGGCGGCGGGGCGCCACCTGGCTGCCCGATGGGGAACAAGTCGGCGGGAGGGCGCCACCTGGCGGGTTGAGACCCGGCCGACGCACGCCATACACTTTTTATACAGTCCCGGGTGGCGCCACCGGGCCCCGGCAGATGGCGAGCCGCGCACTCGTTTGTTTGAATTGTCTTTGTTAAGTTTTAAAATTATATGTCCGGGGTTTTAGCGACTTTATCGACTGTTGATCGCGGGAGGGGCTGGAAATTGTCGAGTGCGCCAGCGCCACCTGCCGGGGGCCGCCCGCGGCGACGCAAAACTTATGTGTTCGGACGCGGACTTCGCGGCAACAAGTCAATCAAAGATACGCGCCATATTTGGCATCCTTAGATAGGGCCAACCAATAGAATGTACAGCGAGGAACGCGAGTGGAACGACGTTGGTTCGCCATCGAGGGGCAATCGTAACCAAAAATCAGTCTCGCTGTCTCGTTGATTTTTCGTTTTCGCGCCCTGCACGCGGCGCCACCTGCTGGCGAAAAATAAAAACAATCAACAAAATATCAGGCTCGGTGCGCCAGATGGCACCACTTATCGGCAAAACTAGCTGGAAAACCCCGGTTTTGACTGCACAGATGGCAGCACTGCGATTAAAACTGGCGTCACTTTCGACTAGAGGGCGCTCCATCCAGATGGCAGCACCCTCCATAGAAAAACCCCCGTTTTGACTGCACAGATGGCAGCACTGTGATCAAAACCGGCGCATCTTCCGACTAGAGGGCGCTCCATCCAGATGGCAGCACCCTCCATCGAAAACCCCAGTTTTGACTGCACAGATGGCAGCACTGCGATCAAAACCGGCGGCTCTTTCGACTAGAGGGCGCTCCATCCAGATGGCAACACCCTTCATCGAAAAACCCCCGTTTTGACTGCAGATGGCAGCACTGCGATCAAAACCCAGAGGGCGCAGCATCCAGAACTAAAGTCCAGATGGCAGCACCCTCCGCGGAGTCCCCAGATTTGCCCGCCCAGAAGGCAGCACAATCAACTTGTGCCTAGATGGCGCTCTGCCATAGACCGGCGCCGCGTTCAGGGCGCTCCGCCCGTAACAGAGGCTAATAGTGTAATGTCAACGTGATCTTTTTAATAGTAGTACGGTTAATTGTTGTTGTTATTATAATTAATTGCGGTGGAGCCAAGATGTCGCTTTGAGTCACAGTTAGTCGTGTCACTTTGTTCGATAGACGACTGTCGCTTCTAGTCGGGGCCCTTGGGCTTCGAGTCCCCGGGCGAGGATCTTACGCGTGCAACGGGCATTAAATTCCGCGAGAGGGCGCTTCACACGAGCGAAGGGAACTACCAAATCAAAAATGCAACTCGCAAGTGCATGCCACACTGACGCAGCCACACACCGACACACAGTCACACTGTGTACACGAGTTGTATTATAACGAATGATTACGATAAGCAAAGGGAAACACGTAGACTGAGCAAATGCAATATATGTATGACGACCGTTCGCCATGTTGTTGAGCCGTTAAAGCGTTGTCAAGCTGCGATAGCCTGACTTTATTATTACTATTACTCGCTAATGATTATAATATTGTATATGGTATACATACACAGATATATTGTATATCACATATGTATACATATAGATACGGAGAGGCAAAGTATATATATATTATATGAAGAAGGGATAATCAAAAGACCCAAATCAAAACAATACAAATCGATACGGTGGTAGGGTAGATGTGAGCGTGCGGATTGCGAGACGTTGCGATTTCTGAAAGACTGCAGAGGGACGGTTTTTTAACGACACCAAATACAAGATAGTACTGACATTGGATAGACTGATGGTATCTTAGTAGTAACTTAATGCCAAACGCCAGACTCGCAGTCCCGGTTGGACTGGTGGCGCCACCGTCGCGACCCCGATCCCACCAACGCTGGCAGCCTTCGACTTTTTTTATATCACGGTCCAAAGTCAGGGTAAGCTCGACATCGTAATCTCGGGGCGGACGAAATTTCTACGCGGACAAAAAGGGGTACCGTTATATATAAACGCGTATGTATAAATATAGACACAGATATCTATATATATACACAGATACTTATATATATACACGCATATATTCTTGATAGGCCATGTAACCGTTAGAATCGCGCGGCAGGTGGCGCGGCGAGCGCGACGGTGGCGCCGCGGGGTGGCCGCGGCTTAGTCTCGGAGTACGTTGATTAGCTGGGCATAGACGATTAGACGACTAGAGGCTATCGACTAATGAATTTCATTATTCACGGATTAACGGTTAATTACTATTATTAACGCTACTGCATATTAATTCACGGATGGATTCGTATTATGGATATCGTGCGTATTAGGTAGGGACACCACGCAGTCACACACACCGACACGCGGCACGGACGCATTGATTGTTATTTTCGGGCCCAGGCAGTGTTGTTTGTTGGTTTTGCTGTCCTTTTTTACTTAGCTAAGTCAGTCAGGGCGATTCGAGTGCAGCGCCATCTGTCCCGACCCCAGCGCCATCTTCCGGGTCTTAGTTCGAGGGAGATCCGCTAGGTGGCGCGGGGGTCGGACGTTTAGGTGGCACTGCGATCGGCGCGTGGCCAGCGCCATCTGGAGATCGGAACACCTGCCACCAGGTGGCGCCACCATCAGGGTTCGGCCGCCAGAGGGCGCCCAAGCGGGGTTGCGGCCACGTTGGGCGCCCAACCAGGGTTTTGTGACCACGTTGGGCGCCCAACCAGGGTTGCGCCCACGTTGGGCGCCAACCACATTTGAACACCAACACCTAGGTGGCGCCACATGGTAATTTGGGAACTACAACCTAGGTGGCGCTGGTATGCGCCGGCCAGATGTCGCTGCGATGCAGTGCCATCCCCGTAAGGGGGCGTTAGCGTCGTTTTTTGACAAAACTCTACGATTAAGGTCTAGGTGCCAGGCAACTACGGTCGTGGCGTCGACCGCGACAGCTTAACGAATCAATGTTTCACAATCGATAATCATTGAGAGGCTAAGACTAACTCGACTTTCGATCAGACTTGCAAGCAACCGACATCTCTAGTGATTTGTTGTTAACGATGCAATAATCCAATTCAAAGAATTGTTCTAATCAAGCACGACTTTTTAACGTAGTCTGTAAGGGATGTACGCGCGGGCGTTGGTCGCCCTGCGAAACCCGGCGCGATAGTACAAAGTAACGTTCGGGTACAGGTGCCAAACAATCACGCGGCGTCCGTTTCGCAGCGCCACCAACCGATGGGCGAACGGGTCCCTGGAGTGGCAGCCCCGCGAGCCTTTTACACTTTTATATCGTCCCCGTCGTATCTCCGTCGACAGATGGCGCGAACTTGCGAGGAAGCCACTCCGGCGACGCGCCCGACTGACGCGCCATCTATCGCGCGGTACCCGTTGCCATCAGTTTTCTACGACGTAGAGGGCGCGCGACCCGCGAGGAGGCGACTCCGCGCAGGTCGCGCCCAAAGTGGCCTTCGTTTGGGAAGTTTTATCGATGTACATATAGGGGGCGCCAGTGGGAACAGCGCCGTGTCAGCCTTAGTTCTTCGGCTGGCCGCTCCGTGGCGCCATCTCGCGGGCGCCGAACGAACGATCCAACCACTGACTTCGTCGACAGTGCTGCCAACTTAGGGGAAGGACAAAGATACCATCCAGATGGCAGCACTTTAAGGGAATTTTGGGTAGGTGGCAGCAATGTCGGGGAATTTTTGCAAGACAGTGCTACCAACTGAGACTATTTAAGGGAACATCTAGGTGGCAGCACTTTAACGGAATTTTGGATAGATGGCAGCACCGTTGGGGAATTTTTTCACAACACTGCTGCCAACTGAGGGTTTTCATGGAAACGACGTAGATGGCAGCACTGCGGTGGAAATAATGGGTAGATGGCAGCACTGTCGGAGATTTTGATACCAGTGCTGCCAACTAGAGTTTTTTTCGGGAAAAAAGTCATTACCACTCAGATGGCAGCACCGGGTGGATCGATTTTGGCGCCCGCGCATCCGGCGGTTGGCAGCCCTGCAACGTTTCATTACTTCGGCGTAACCTTTAAGTTTCGACACGAGATGGCACTGGCGACTCTCGCTTAGCACCGTCACCGAGAGAGGTCAGACACGAGGCTTAAAAAGCAGACTGTACTATTCGTTTGAAATTTAATATATTATATATATAGACATACGCGACGCAAAGAAAGAAAAGTAATATATTATATATATTATAATACAGTGTACGATATTATAATATATCATAATGCAATGATCGTCGGCATTGTCATGATTGTGACGACTAAAATTAAGATTGATTACGATTACGGACCATTATTCTGATTATTACGATTATTATTATGTTATATATATGAATATATATAAACAAAAGTTATATCGAATATATTTTAGCGATAGTTGGTACGAATAACATAGTTATTAACGTTGTTGCAGTTTGAGAAGCGATGCGTCAGAAAAAAAGCGGATGAAGCCAAACTTCGTAATTTTATATGCGTCGAAATCCCGATTTGGTGCCTTTCTCTGAAATCGAAAATCAAAAGAATTTTAGCCAAGGAAAACTTTTGTGGGAGGGGGAAATTGTTGCGACCAATCAAATCAAAGGAGAATTCCCGCGCTCGGATCGCGAGCGCGCCCTAGTGCCAAACTTGCGAGACACACGATGCGGCGTGCGCGAGCAAAATTTTATAGCGAAACTTTTTAGATGACCGAGCGAAACGACGAGAGCGATGACGATGTCAACCTTTTCTGACGCTGATGTAGACTTAGTATATTTTATATGCACTGATTGTTTGATTATGATTATCGATAATAAAAGAACGGTGTTCAATAGACAACCACGTGGGCCTCGATCATTTCGTTTTTTCGAAAATTACGTCGTTTCGGGCGTTTCGGGTTTTTTGGTTTGTACACGTGATCGGCGAGCGTTTTGTAAAAAGAGAGATGGAACATAACCTGTTCGAGCACCAGTCGACCACGCGACAGGTAATTACCGACAGGTTGGCACACATTTCGCATATTGAGTTGGTATCGTGCAGCTGTTGTGCGTTTCAGTACTTTTCCTTACTTTTTCGTTTGATTGTTTGTTTGTTTGTATGTTGCGTATCACGGTAGACTGTAGAGGGAGCCACGGTGGGATTTTGGGGGAAATGTTGGATCTTTGTCTAGTTGCGTTGGAAAGAAAGAGAGGGAGAAAAAACGACTTTTTAAGTCGTTTTATGAGACTGGTTGATTTTGGGTGAAAACTAACATCAGGATCGTGTTTGAAATTAAAAATCCTCTCATTTGAGTACCAACATGGCTATGTTTGGACGTAGTCAAAAAAAGTCAAAATTTTTTTGAAAATGTTAATATTATCAAAACATGGCCGTGTTTGTACTCAAATGAGAGGATTTTTAATTTTAAAGGCGATAGTGTAGACCAAAACACCAAAATCGCCATTGTTTAATTTCAAAAATCAAAATGGCCGTTTTTCGATAAAATCGGAACATAGGCTTGTGGGTACTCAAATCAAATGATTTCTTGATTCCAAATTCATTAATCACATCAATTTCGACTTAAAGTTAAACCATTCGGAGAAACATAAAGTTTTGTGCATTTTTGTACTTTTCCACCTCTTTTCAACGCAAACAATTAAAAAAAGAAACAATACATTTTCCATCCAAACTCCGACCGATTTTAAATTCCGATTCGAACTGTGTACAGTTTTTTGCTAAATTGTCCTCTCTCGGTCCGAGATCGTTTGATGTCAGTAGAAATTGTTATACTTAGCCAAAAATTATTTTTACGTAGCTTTACCGACCTTTTTCGTTTTTCGTACATACGCCGTCCGGTTTCTGCGATCGCTCGGCACAGATGGCGCCACTAAATTCGCGCTGCAGATGGCGCTCGAGACCTCCGAAAAACCGAGCCATCGCAAAAGCCGAAAAGGTCCATGTTGATTACATTTAAGGTCCATACATTTTCGTTTTGCATGTTTGCGTACACGTTGTTGATTTATGGTTTCTTTTATTTGATTTATTCAAAGTATAATTAATTATTAATATATGATTAATATATATATATATATACACAAATATATACATGTAATTTTTGGAACGCTTTGCGGGCTCGCCTGCAGAGGGCCGTCGAAAATAAACGTTTCAATTGCAGACCGAAACCTCGGGTGTTTATTTTCAGTTTTCACCATTTTGAATTTTAGTTTTTTGGGTTCTGACGATTGAAATTCCGCTAGGTGGCGCTGATGGTTTGATTATGGAGCGAAATGTTGGTAGAATTGTGAGGTAGTTTCGATTAGACTGTTTTAGTGTTTTAAATAATTGATGTAGGTGGCGCCACTAGCCGTTTCAATCGCCATTACACTTGACACTTATGTAGCATATCTTTGATGTTACGTAGCATATTGTATTTGTATCTAAACCCAAATTTGGTACTTTTTTTTAGATATTTTGAGTTATCTGAGTCATAGTGGTACAATTTGAATTTTAGTAATGTAAAAATGACTGAAAGTTGAATTTAATAATCTGAATTTTTGTTTTTTTGTTTAGTTTTTTGGTGTGATTTATTTTGGCTAATTGTTTTATTTTTTATAAAAAAATAAAAAATATTATAATTATTGTTGAAAAAAAAATTTTTATTTTTTTTATTTTTTATATGATATTTTTTGTTTCGATGTACATGTTGTAAAGTACGAATTTCTTTGCTCTTATTTGACAACTAATGGTTTCTTATCTTTATGTTCAAACAAGCAATTTGTGGATACAAAAATTAGCGGGTCATTAAGGTAAACATAAATGGACGTTCAAAAGACGAAATTCCCCGGAATTCGTCTCGCTTGTTTATGTGTATACCCGAAATATTGTTTTTTTCATTGACACCTTTTGGTTCGAATAGATTGCTGTGTATCGCATGGATTATTTATAGTTCCAACATGTGTTTCACAATTTTCAGCTCTTCAGTCAAAAATCGACTAAGTTCATCCCATTTTCTATGAACATTCCAATCAATTCAGTTTTAATTAACAAAAGTCTTTAAAGTTGAACATTTCAAAATAAACAATATTTTATTTGTTATTTTTTGAATGCAAACAAACCTGTGTTTACAAAATATTGAAATGTAAACACGACTTTTGTTTACGCAATGTCTCAATGTCAACAAACGTTTGTTTACATAATATTTTGTATGTAAACAAAGTTTTGTTTACATATGAAAATGTAAACAAAGTTATGTTTACATATGAAAATGTAAACAAAGTTTTGTTTACATATGAACATGAAATCAAAACTTTGTTTACTTTCGAATGTAAACAATGTTTGTTTACAGTTTGATAGTAAACATGTTTATACTTTCATGCTAAAAAAATTTGTAGCGAACAAAAAGTTCTACTCCACTGATATCATTTCACGAACCAAAATTTCTTCTTCAAACAGAAATTGTCACATTCAAATCGCGCGCCATCTCTTTGCTCCCAAAATGGCGACTTCCGCCATCTTCTCAACGCCACATGTCCCAAAATCGCAAGACTGAAGAGTTGACCTTCACCACCCCACCATTGTCTTCCACCACAACAATTACCACAATTATTATCGTTATCATAATTTATTATACCATCAATACCATTATTATTATTATCAGCACTCGTAAACCCCGTAGTTCGTCTACACCCCACCAGATGGCGCGACCTTCGGTTGCGCCATCCCCGCTCTCCCAGCTCGCCACTGACCAATCGTCTTTCCGCAGACGCGTCTGGCGCGCAGACCGACGGCAGCGACACCTGGAAGGACAAGCCCCGGAGCCGCGCCGCCGAGTCGCCCGGTCGGACGAGCCTCTCCCTGAACTCGCCGCCCACCTGCAGCACGCCCTCTACCGCCTCGACGACGAACACCTGCTCCGGCAGCCCCTCGCCCCGCGGCGCGTCCGCCTCCTCCTCCCCCGTGATCGCCCGGACCGGGCTCCAGAACAACAACAGCCTCACCACGAACAACAACAACAACAACACCAGCAACAACAACAACAGCGGCAGCCCCGTGAGCCAGCAGGCCGGCACAGGTGGCGCCATGTCCGCGCCGACCCGGCAGGTGCCGAAACGGCGCATGCGCCGTCGCGCCACCAGCCAATCGCAGGACCCGGCCGAGCAGCTTACGGAGATGTCCGTCAGAGGGCTGAACCTCTTCCGCTACGCCAGCATCTCCGAGGGCGTCTACCAGTGCACCGAGTGCGCGAAGCTGGACATCCAGAAGACCTTCAAGAACAAGTACAGCTTCCAGCGGCACGCGTTCCTCTACCACGAGGGCCACCAGCGCAAGGTCTTCCCCTGCCCGGTCTGCGGCAAGGAGTTCTCCCGGCCGGACAAGATGAAGAACCACATGAAGACGGTCCACGACTGCTTCATGCCCAAGGACTGCGTCATGCCCTTCAGCTTCTACCTGCCGCCGTAAGCGCCCTCTGGGCTTGAGTATTTCGCATTTCGCAGCGCCACCTACCTGCCGGGCGGGCGCAGCGCCCTCTGGGGTGGGGTACCGCCTCCGTGGCCACGTGGGGGGCAAACGCGATGGGAGCGACCCTGGTTGGGCGCCAACCACGCTGTTTGCCGCCCACGTTGGGCGCCAATCGTAACTGTTTCCGCCCTGGTTGGGCGCCAATCGCGTTGGGAGCGACCCAAGTTGGGCGTGACC
>JABFPB010003078.1:0-18022 GCA_022817645.1 Ceratoteleas bidentatus | reverse complement strand
ATTTCCGTGATTTGCCTGGAAATGTGAAACAATTTCCAGGATATACAAAGGAATTGCCGGGAACTTTTATCCCAGGGTGTATATTTAATATACAGAGTCTGGATTTCATTTTCGGGAAATTTTAAGGAGTCGCTTTGGTAGTATAACTGTATAATTGGTCGTCCAATTCGTCTGAGTCGTGACTACGTTCCCGATTCACGATGTTTGCGATAGTTTTCGTGCCGAATAAAGGTTGGTTTGAAGTGGCATTTGAATAAAAGATGCCGCAATAATGGTACTGTTTGACTTACGGCGCTCGTGCTTTCTGACGGCATCCGTGGACTGCAACAATGATGGTTATTGAAAGTTGTTGTTAATTAAAGGTGCAAGGTTTGCGTGGGTGGAAAGAAAACGTGATTGCAGAACATCGAACGTTTACCGGATTGAAGGTGTCGAGTTCGCGTGGAACGAAGATTGTTCGTAAATGTGAAAATAATTGGAGTATGCAAAAGAGGAGCGGCTAACAGAGTTACAGGAATCGAATAAAAATGGCAGGAAAAACATGGATAAGTGACGATAATAAATTGGGAAATAAGTGAATTTGTAAGGAAAATTTGTGGTTATTGGATTTTTTATAAAGTTCTGAAACGTCAAAAACTCGAAGGAACAAAAGTTGAAAAAAGGTTAAGCATTTTTTTAAATAGATGATTAACTGATAACTGTTTATGGGTTGAAAGATTGATCTAATTTCAGGTAAAAAACTGATGTATTAAGAATCTACACATGTTCTTTGAAAACGTATTTCAATCACAATAGTTCATACTTAATTTCATTACACCACACATTTCCTCTCGAAACATCCTCCCCTTCCCAAGACACCTAAATTGGCTCGAAAATCACCGCAACTGTCCTAATGGAGATCCTTTTCTGCAGTGAATGCTTATTACTCTAAACCCTGCGATAAATATCGCCTAAAAATCGTTGAACAGCACAGAGTAGAGAAGCAGTCCATACATAGCTCGCGGGTCTAAATAAATACCCATCTTGTACACGTGAAACGGTCATAGCAGTCCGACCGGTTGTCGAAGTTCTTGTTATTGCACCGTATGAATTGTTGAGCACCGTAACACGTCTGTCGGGCTTCGCGCGCGAGCGAAAGAGAAGCAAGATGCGGGAAAGGAAACGAAGATCCGCGAAACCAAGAAAAGTGATTCCCCGGGGGAAGGCGAACGAAAAAAGTTGCCGCAGAGAAATATATCACGGGCTCTCTTTTCCGCAGCTCGGGAGTATCATATCGTCCATCTTTGGTCGCTGAGTAAGTCCGGTTTAAGTGAAATGTACGTGGGCGTACGTGTAAACTCAACTCACCGGCAAACGGCTAGACAAGGGCAAAGCCACGACAGACTGCCGCCACGTATTACCTGGTATTACGGCAAATAAGGTGTCTCGGTGCAAATTTACGCCGCGCCAAGATTTCGACCGGGATTTGCCGAATCTCGTGACTCGGCGGGAAACACGGAAACCAATTAGAGACGATTTAACGTCTGATCAACGCTTTTGTCGTGCGATCGTGTATCGCTCGGGATCAATCGGGGGAGATGACGAACAGGATTTCTGGGCGTCGGAGCTCCGATTTCAGCAGTGGATTGTTTTTGAAAATGTGGAGATTTGTTGGAGAAAGTTTTGGGAGTTAGGTAGTTGGACGGAGTAGAGAGATTTACGAGGGTAGTTGGGATGACATGTTGTAACCGACTATTGATAGTTGATGTTCTAGAATAATAATTATAGTATTTTTGTTGCAAAATACTAACACAGGTATAAAGGAAGTAGCACAAACGAGAAAAATAATTAACATGAATAAAAACGAGACGCTGAAGATTGGACTGAAAAGTACGTTGAGAGTGTTAGGCAATTTTCTCGATAGTTTTACCTGAAGAGAAGAACTATTTTTAAAAATAGGTTCTGTTTATAATCTAATTTATAAAAATAGCAAACCTATATAAAATATGTCTATTGTTGGTAATATTTTTTTAAGATTATTGACACGGGTCGTATGAGGTAATTATTTTATTATTATATTATATCAGTACATTATATCATTTCGAATACGTGAATCAATATTCGATGAATGCTCGAACAATTTATATTTTTATACCACGCATTCTAACAATGATTTGAAATTACCGAAACCCAGCATAACTCGATTACTCTCGCATCGTACGTCAATAAACATGAGTTATGTGACATGTGTTCAATTTAATCAGCCGAATAGGAATGTCATAAGAAACGGTAAAGTTGATATTCGCTCTCTGAAGCGACCGCAGAATTGGAAAAGTGGAAATACGTCGTTGCGAAAAACTAATTAAAAAGCGACGGGAATTTGTATTAGCGAGTTCAATCAATTTCACGTTCTCGGATTATTTAAAAAATAGATTTCGGCAATTTCGCTTAAAATAAAAAGCTGACAAATAACCAACAGTAGTCGACAAGGAAGCACCCGTGGCAGTATCAAATTATTTTTTGTGCCGATAATCCGAACCTTTGTCAATTCGACGGAAGCATCAAAGTGGCAGCAATCCCGGCAGATGTGAAAGATCGAAATCCCCGGCGTCCAAGTCGCACCGCTAATTAGGATCGAAAATATAGATTACGTCGCAACCTAATAAAGCTTGTTTATAAAGTAATTGAAATGCAGATGCTATGATTGCGTCGGTTTTCACAATTGATGCGCTGGTCAAATGCAAATCGGAATCACGCTCGGTTATCGTTCGCCAATTAGACGGGTAACGACATACTTCGCGATATCAACCGGCTAATAATGTCAAGCCTTCGCAGATTTATGGCAAATTGGCGCGGACGTCACAAGGAATTAGGCCGACCGAATTGCAAAAGCGAATGGCCCGGTTTTTGCCGAAAATCGTAATGAAAAACTTCGCCGAAACGTCTGGACAAAAAGACCGGAAAAATGAAGGTCCCGTCAAACAGCTTTATAAAGAACGCGCTTTTTTATGGGCGAAGAAAAACGAGACATTTATAAAACAGTGATATCAAGCGTCGCCGACAAAAACCTGGACGAACTCCGCGACCGTTACGCGCTGAATTTTTCATTCTTTTCTTCCAGTGTCGTCACTGCAATTTATATCCAAAAACGGATAGGAATCAAGCCGTCGCACGTCACGTTGTCGTTATGTCAATGAAATCAGTCGATTCGAATTAAAACGTCTCGTGTTTCGCGGCTGGGAATAAGTATAGGCGGCGACACGTCAGAACATCAGGGTCCGACCATTCGCGCGGCTATATCACTGATGTTTTTAAGCCGCAGAGTGTTGTAAGTGCGACGCCGTTCGGCGTCCATTACCCCGGCGACGATAAGGAAGAAAGATTCGGCTTGAAGCAACATTGGCAGGCTTCTCGGCGAATCGACATAAATCAATGTGCCGGGTGACGTCCGCGTTGATTAACTGTGATATACTTGCAGCGCTCGTTGCTCCGGGAGGGAGTTCGTCGGGCTCTCCGATAGGTCGAAATTTCGCGGAAATAACGGAGAAATAAGACGCGACGGGCAAAATTCGGTAACGATGCAGACGATTTTTATCGCGATGGCACGGTTTTGGCGGAGGGAGTAGACGTTTTGTTTGCGGAACAGCGACAGGGGTGGTTAAAGTTACGGCATTGACGTGACGATAAAAATAATGCAACAATATCGCAGCGACACAATGACGGGAATGGAAATTTTCGCGACGACAGCGCAAAAATAATTAAACGGACGGACAATAAAATGTATGTAAATTGCACTGATAAGGCGGCGCAATGGCCGGGGATTCATGCCAAATACCTCGCGAGCGTCTATCTGTTAAAACTGCGTTATTCGTTTTAATTGAAAAGTTTAGGAAGTTCATTTCATAGACGTCTATTAAAATTAACATACGAAATTTTGTATTTTCAGCTTTTAGCTGAATTAAAATGAATGTATTCTATTTTGGATTTCCGTGGAAAACTGGTGCAAGCGTCATATACTTTTCAATTAATTTTTCATATTAACCTTCGGGATGAGGCTTTAAGTTAAATGAGATTCGTGTGCTCGGTGAATTAAAATGTATATATACGAGTTTATAAAAATGTGTTTTATAGGTAAAAAGACAATTTTTGTTGGGGGAAATGATGATTAATATGAACAACACTGATGCTCAAGTGCAAAACATGATTTATTTACATGAAAATGTTATATAACTTTTATTTTGATCAGACGTAATAAGAAATTACCCTAATAACACACGATATTAAATCGATTATTAAAGCATAAAAAGTACGCTTTTACAGCATGAAATCCATTTGAGCGAATATCAAACTATTCGCGAAAATGGATTTAATAATCGAGCTCGATTTGAGTTCCATTTCTTATTGAACCTGAAATTCAATTCCAATTCAAATCAAGCTCAATCGAGGTCGTTTTAACATCGATTGAGGAATCGAGCTGCTATTAAGCTCGAATCGATATTGAATCAACATCGAATTATCGATGTCCATTCGCTGTGGATCCGACTGACATTTAGACATCGAATCGATATTGATTGCAAAGTTTCTCGTTATTGAATCGATGTTGATTCGATTAAAATATCGACATCGAATCAATGTCGATTCAATTATCATGTGTTATCAGGGATAAGATAAATTGTTAAAGTGTTAACAATTAAAATCTAAAAAATACAATAAATGTTTGAGATAAGAGGACTTTGTTGAAAGTAGAAGATAATGTTAAATAGTTTATCGCAGCACAGCAGTCGATAAAGTTATAACATGACAAAGTTGCCGAAGCTTCTGGTAATAAGCTGAGAACTTACTTAAATATAGTGTGGGAACGTAATAGTTTTTTATCCAGTATCTATATTGGAAAATATTTCTATAATCCGGCAAAATTCGCTGTAAAACTAATAGCAATAAACCTACGATACACAAAAATCCATTTTTATTTAAAATATTGGAATTCACCGATTGTTAGTTAAAACTCTGTAACATTTTCGATGCAGGAAAATGAAATATGATTTCTTCATATTTCATTCACACTGTTCTTTTCCATGTAGAACTTCTATGTCATAAATTTTACGAATGGAATTATAAAAGATCAAACGTAAATAAATCAGTTCAGAAATATAAAAAGCTCACTCAGTCAACTTTTATATCAATCAAGACTTAAAAGAGTCATAAAATAAACGAGCCAAGATGTTTCCTCGGAGCATATTTTTGCCCTCCAACATTTTGCACTACATTAATTGTTAACGACACCCGAATACTTCGCTTGAAGATTGTTTCCTTAAAATACCAGTCGTCGTATAATCCTTTACACTGTAAAAAATCCGGTGTAAAAATTAACAAGGAATCGTGTCTATATATTTCCATCAATTCTGGTGTTAAAATTTGGTGTAAGTGTAGTTGTGGCCGGTGTTACTTTTCAGTGTACAAATGAAATCTCCCATAAATACACAAATCAGTGCAAATCAGCGAATATAAACATTTGCATGGTGTTAAAATGACTTTTTTCTTCATTAATAAGGTGTACGAACAAATATATCTAAAATAAAGTTGTCATTGGCTCAAATAGGTTAGAATTGAAGTTGTCAGTTGCTACAGCTTTGTCGTATTTTAGATTTTCGGTCGCGATTGGCGTGACTCTTTGTTTACATTTTTTCGATGTTCGCGCGTAATCCAGAAGGTGTAAAGATAGTACTGCAACGGAAGAATCTCTCTACATTTTTCATTGTGCTGTTCGAACACTTTTTTGATTACTTTTCTTACACCGACATTTTAACACCGGCCATCATTGACATTTTACACCGTCGATTTTTGACAATGTACGAAGGACGGGACCACACGGAAAAAAGTGCCGTAATTTTCACAGAAATTTAGAACGTAAATATTACAGGACTAACATCTTGTGACTGTAACAGAACTTTTCTGTAGTATTTACAGCATAACTGAGCCTGATATGTCTACAGTCCGCGATATATCAAAATATAACGCGCGCCTGTTGGATCAAAAGCGCGCGTTATATTTTGAGGTTAAATTGCCTTCAGTGCTCATGAGGCGTGAACTGGATGCCGCGAACGTTGTTTTTATTTAATTAATGACATATTATCGAATTTCGGATGATTTTGTCACTTGGGCGCCGTGGACAAATTCGTAGACAAATGCTACAGGCTGGCGCTCCTGTCAAATCTACAAGCCGGCACTCCTGTAAATTTCACAGGAACTCCTGTAGAAATTACAAACCTGTTTTTTCCGTGTGTTTTGTTGTACCAAATATGGTAACATTATGCCCCTGAAAAGTGTCACTCTTCATGGGCAAAGCTTCGGTGCGAGGTTTTAAAATAAAAAAGGTTTAATACATTTTCCAATGTTTTGAAACATTTTCCAATTTTTCAAATATTTTGAGAATTTTTATTATTTTGAAAATTCTTTAACAAATTTGAATTTTTTAAAATTCAAATTTTTGAAATTTTATTGGAAAATAAATAATTGGGAAATTTTTTTTTAGCAGTAATGGAGTCATTGTTGTCCTAGGGCAATAATTATGACAATTCGCTATGCAGGGCAATAATGGGACTATTATTATTGTAGGGCAATAATGGCCTCATTATTGCCCTGCTGGTTCGAACATAAATGATTTGGTCGATAATGGGACCAGTTCCGCCCTGAAATCGAATTCATAATGGGGTACTTTCCGTGACGTGTTACATAAAATGCTTTATTTGAGCTAACTAAACCCTTAATCATTTTAAGTAAAGTGATTATTTACTACAAATAAATTACATATTTAACAAAAATACGTTTAGATGTTTAGAACCAATTAATTAATTTACTAAATAATCTCTCTGAGTGCTAACATTTAATCCAATACTCACAAATAAATTAAGATTCTCAAATCCTCGATTTAATACATTCATGTAGTCGTCTGTTATTGTTTTTAAATATCTATTGAAGACGCGCTTTCAAATCTTCTGGCATTATTAATCATTTTAAAGTTGCATAAAATATGTTCTGCCTTTTGGCACATCTTAGAGGCTATAATATGGTTAACCATTTCATAAATCATATTTGAAACATCCGACTTATACGTTTGTCAAAAGTTTTCGAGGACAAGTTTGCGTCGCGCTTTCCGCCACCAACGAAATTGTTTGAAAACTCGCGGCGCAAAAAAGCCGGGACACCCTTTGTTCGGCGTAATAATGTTCGAACGCCAGCCGTCCCGTTTACATCGTTCAATCGATAGCCGGTGTCTGACTGTACGTCGCGTTCGCCACTTGTTGCACTTCGCGCTCGGCCTGTACGAGTCGAGTGAACGAAGTGGCTATTAGCTTCAACAGTTGTTCACTCGTTTCAATGAAAAATGAATGCGTACGGCAAATTTTCTGTTTGCCAACTCGTAAAATAGGTGTTTCTCTCAGAGGAAAGATGTACCTTCTCTATTCTAAGTAGAATTTCGGTCGTTCATCAAATAAGTATGAATATCGATACCGAAATTACTGAAACACAATCAGTTACTACTGTGTTGGTTACACATTATTTGCATTTGTGGTCAATTTGTAATTCGCTTCTAATGGTTTTGTGCGTTTATTTAGACACTTATGTGGTCTATTTCGTGTCGCGGACGAATTGAACGGGCTTTAGATCGAAATTATGTCATTTTATGTACCGTTAATCGTTCATTAAACAAACGTAAACGTCCTCCGCAATAGATTCTCTCAATTTTAATAAGTTATAAAAAAAAGTCTACTTATTCAAGAAAATAAGTGTATATGTACTTAATATACGTGAATACTGACTTATTAAAATTCAGAAAGAAGCCAGTTGAATTGGCGTAGATCAAACGTTTATAATGAACAGTACAGTATCTTGATAAATTCTAGAATTAGAAATTAGGATAACCTTTTCAGTCTTAAGCTTTTCAAATTCTCTTGAAAGATATCTTGATTCCAGACTCTTATTTTACCAAAGTGTCTTAGAATGAAACATCTGATTTTTACAATGTGGCAAGCAAATTTAGTATCATTTTTCATTTGGATAACCGTTAAAAAGTTGTTTGGTAAACTACCGTCGATTACAATCGGGAGAGCACTTGTTGAAAAATGGACGTAGGCAGGTTTGTTAATTCACCTACACACGCGACAAACATTGGCCGCGAGGCAAACGTTTGAACCAATCCATCAAAACATAATTGTTTCGAGTATTGCATTTTGATTATGAGTCGTCGGAATGAAAAGCACACATTAAACAGCGGAGAAAAGATTTCCCCGGGGGAGCATTAAGAAAACGCAACGTGACACACGTTGTTTAGAGTGATTTGGCGATCAGCGGATGATTGAATTCCTTGCTGCGCGCGAGGGCGGTTTCGTAAGCGACGAGCTCGTAATTAAAAAGTGTTAGCGACAAACGCTCGCGAAAATGGTCTATATTTTTTAGTCGCGTTTGAGTTTCATTCCGTTTCGTCTCGTTTCATTTGAATTGAATGTCGCCGGCCGTTAGATTGGGTAATGCCGTCGGGAAACTGTTGGTTCGCTGTAAAAGGGAATTCTTTGCACAACGAGATTCGCTGTAAAGCAAAAAATAGTGTCGGTGGCGTGCGTCATGTACGAAACAAATCGTTTGCCGAGAACCTTTCACCCTTTCATGTGAAAGGTTCACTTTCATGACAAGCGCAACTGGACGAAAAATATGTATTTACACTTCCGTCGCCGCACAAAAGTTAAGTCACAAGTTTGCTCATCAGCACGGATTCGGTTGTGATTTTTCACGTGACTTCACAGGATTGTAAAGGGAGGCATCCTGGTGTAAGAATTGCAACAATTCATTTTTTTCTGGGAAAAAACGTCTTACATATTTTTAAAATTGAATTCTAGAAATTATAGATAATTTGAATTTTTTGTCGTGACGGAAGAGATACATTCATACATCAAGAACTCTTGATATTTTGTTTCTTGAAAGAAGAGTATAGTCAATATCAATTTAACTAATTAGATTTAAGTATGGATAAAAAATTTAATTCGCTGCAGATTCAATTTGTATCCGCTAATTGAATATTATTACTGCGAAATTTGTGAATATAAATAATTAAAATAATAACGAAATTGCGATTAAATATGTTGTCCAATATTTATTAACCATAAAATAAGACGATTTTCGATAAAATTTTGACCATTTTTAGTTGTAAACGAAACTATAATTAAAGTTTATATCATGAAAAGATATATATCATGAAGAAGATATATATCATGAAAAGTACAAATCTTTCCGCAAAGCATTATGAATTAAACGTCATTTTACTTTTAAGCAATACCATCATTCGCTATGCAGTTTGACGTAATAAACTAATTGTCCCAAAACCACCCGAAAATCTTGCGCATTTACTGAACTAATGCTGCAGAAAATGTCTCCTTTAAAATGCAAATTTTTGCATTTAGTTGACGATTGTTTTCTGAGGTTAATCTTCGCGTTGGAGTTTCTCGTAAATGTCAGCATTGTGCGCAACGTTCGACGTTAAATCGACACAATAGCGGTGTGCAGGCGTTAGTTCTGCGATACATTCCTAAGTCCATTCATCAAGTCGAACACGTGAAGCGTCAGAAATATAAACGTCTTCCCTCGATTGTTCCTTTGCACCGCTATGTTTAAGAAATTTAATTTATGCCGTCATTGTAAAAAGTAGCGCCTTAATTAAGACATTTTGATCGACGTTTTTAAGACGCTTTATAGCGTATTAAGGAGGTTGGCTTATGAGAAATTAAGATTTCTAACATTTTGCTTCATTTGAAAATGAAAAAGCTTTTTGAAATCTACATGTAAATTTCCCCCTAATTTCCCATTTTACATTAGAAATGATATCCAATAGAGATATAGAAGATTTACATAGAAATGCAAAGTTTATTTTCAAAACTTTAAACGCGAATATCTGAAAATCAGAAAAAGGTGAAGTTTCCTCAAAACTATAACTGTACTGTACGAATATATGTACGAATATGATTCAGTTTAAACAATACCGAAGAGAGATTATTACCATAAAAAATAAGTTTGTTGACAAAGGTATTTTCCTTCTGTGACAGTACGAAAATGATCGACATTATGTTGGTGGTTCTGTTAAAGAAATCGTATGTTTACATACACGTAAACATACGATTTTGCTATAAAAATGTGACATTTCTTAGAATGTAATATTAAGACATTAAACGGGGGTAATTTTTGTTACAATATTGGTTTATATCCCTTTAAAGTGTTAAGAAATACAATTTCATGTCTCAGAATGCTTCCCGTACATTTTATAGATCATTCCGCGTTTAATCTTTCCGCCTTTACAAAATGTATTAATAAAACTACTCTTTTACGCGCAGCTTAATTACCAAACTCAAACCTCGGTGCATGGATATATCTCAAAAACGCAAATTACCATTTTTTGACATGTATAAAAAGCACAAATCCTATTCAATCATAACCGCAAGTATTGTATCAATCATAACCGCAACTCTATAAAGAACGCAAGATATATAATGAACAACTTTTTAAAAACTTCTTTTACTAACGAACCACTAAAGTTTAGCCAATTATTTCTAGTAAAATTAGTTAAATATTCCACTTAGTTTATCTAAACATTATAAAAGAAAAATTATAAATTAACATCCTGGAAAAAAAAATTATATTTGCAAAATATGTATATTTGCAAATACAACACTTTTTGCCCCAAAACTATAGTTTTTATATATTTTTATATAGTTTATCGCTTATATATCTTGTAAATATATATAAAATATATGTAAATATATTTTATATATAGTTTTTAATTACTTCAAATTTTCTCTTTTGAGTTATTTGATTTAGCGGTTTTGATTAAAAAATGTTGTGATATTTGCGGTGCTGAAAATCACTGCGTTGCATTTACTGTGCCTTTGATTGGATAATTTGTGAATTTTTATTTTTCAAAGTAAAGTGTTAATTATATTCATCAAAAAAGAGACATCAAAAAATTGAAAATTGAATTACATGATACACGCCTTAAATAGATTTATGATAATTTTGTATGGAATATTTCGTAGTTACTAACATTTTATCGTCACTTTCGATATTCAGTGAATAATTACATTTTTATCATTAGTTTTACGTTGCGCATTGTGGAAATAATTCATTTTTATGAACGGCTATGACAATGTTAAAACGTAAAACCACAGAAATAGCATAATTGTTAATTATGCTATTTCTTAGTTAATTTTACACTAATTATTTATATTACAAAGTCGATATCTCCAAAAGTGAAGTTAACTGGTTTTTCATATCACCCACAGAAATAGTGACGGCATTTTATTTATTAATAGTTTGCTAAGTTTAATTATTTTTCAGCATTATTCACGTTTTAATAATTTTACAATTATTAATTTTTCACGTTTTAATAATTTTTTGAAGTAATAAATCCAGATTAAATGGTATTTGAACGGTTCCTAAATTGTATAAAATTTGTATTTGATAAATAATCTTATTTAATTGTTAGATTTTGTATTCTTTTTACGTAAGGAAAACAATGAAAGGAAAAACACTATTTTTAAACGTTAGTTCTTTGATATTTCAACGTTTTTCTCCAATACTATTCTCAACGCAGATTTCTATTTTGCATTTTTCACGTTCTGACACTTGCAAATCCATTGATAATTTTAATCATAATAAAAGTTCAGTAGAAGACCAAATTACTAGAACTTCGAAAACTTCGAAAACTACTTTAAATAGTATTCGTTCACAAATAATATTTAAAGTAAATATATATATTAGTTAATTCAAATAAAAATACTTATAATAATGTATGTATTCACGATATTCCATCAAGTTAGCGGACAGTCCCCCAGCTGTTCACTAACTTGAGGAACCAGTGTAGTTTAGTTACTTGGAAAACAAATTTCGAAATTTTCAAAGTTCTAGCCCTACAAATTACATTTCACATTGAAAATATAAAAACAATAAACCCACTCTATACTGGAATAACTCTACAATAAAAAATGTCTGCTACATTAAAAAAAATGAAATTGAATTTAAGTTTGGTTATTTCTGAGAATATATTACTTTATCTTTACTTCGAAGGTAAAACATAGTTTTCATAAAGAAATCGGTATGTTTTCAGGTGATGCCGAAAAGAGCAGTGATCTTATTGGACAGAGTGATGGCATATCTGCATAAAGTCCTGGAAAACGATATTTCCCGAGGAGGAGGCAGTAGCGGCTCGTCTTCTTCGAGGAAAGAGTCGAACGCAATAGATAAACCAGTGCCACTTCACGTGAATCCGGTAATAATACTATCAACCAGTAGAAAACTTGGCGCGTCGAATTACGCAAATACGATATAATAATCAGTGATCTTCTATGCACTGATCAAATTACATGGTAGAAGAATTAGCTATCCAAATGACTAATAAGCAGAAGAATCATACAGAAAATGGCAGAATTACTATTTCGAGAATTATTGAAAATATCACTGGGAGTTTACCTGTTGCAAATTTAATGTTACCATCTGGTTAGTTAGTATACAGTTTAGCTCTCCGTCTACACTAGAATAAATACAGCTTTGTAAGTGTCCAGTTTCTAGCCATTTAGACATTTACAGTGCTTATTTCGTGAAAAATGTCTTGATTCAAGACACTTTTGCCATCTATTTTACCAAAGTATCTTAAAATTAGACACTGTGGTTAATAAATTTACCTTTCTTGAATTGTAGTAAAACTACTATAGTGTAAATAATAAAGAAGCCAAAAGTTTAACTTTCTCAGTGAATCGGATCCAGAAACTACAACCATGCTAACCCGGTCATTGATTCCGCTGAAAAAAGTTACTCCGGGAAAAAGCTTTTATGAACTTGGTGAACACAGCCCCTTTTTGTTCCAGATTTTAAGCGACTAAACTTCCGTGGGAAGCATTGCATTAGGAAGAAGTTGCTTACGATTTTTTATATAATTAATTCAGTGATTAATTGAGTTTAGAAACGCCGAGTTAAAATGTTCAATTTTTCGCATTTTGTCATTGTAAATTAATATCAGATCTAGCGTAATTTTACTATCTGAATTTCTAGTTCTGAATGCAATATTGAGTTCTCGAGGGGAAATGAAATGAAGGACTTAGATTAATGTTATTAATGTTATTAGATTCATGTTACGTTCGTAATAAACGTGACGACATTTTATAGAAGACGCTGAATTGTTTAAATGTTAAGTACAAATTAATGTTTTCCGGTAAATTATAATATACATTAGGAAGTACATCTGTATCGTATTTGCGTGACGTAAATAGTGATAACTCGTTTATTCGTCCATTTTTAAAATGAATATTGCAGTATCATCTATTTGCGACTATAATGAATTATTAATCAAAATATTATGAAATTAAAAAATCTTTCTTTTTCGTTTATTGAACTTCATTGTTAGGTTTTATTTAATACGAATCGGACAAAAAAGTCAAAATCGAATGAAATGCAACACCAAAAAAGTATTATTCGTTGAAAACTAAAAAAATAAAACCTAAAAAAATTAAGTTCGTAAAAAATATAAAAATCACATTTTTTAACACTCCCTAATACTATCGTTATTGACAAATGCTCTTGTTAAACTTTTAATGCTCAAATTCCAATTTTTATTTCTAAGAAATGTTTTCAAAAAATAATCTAAAAGAACACATAATTAATCTGTGTCTTATTATTACAGAGAATCCAGGAGAACCCCAAACGGCTGGGAAAGGGCAAAAGTTTCTGGTGGTGTTACTTCAATGCCGTGTCATGTTTTAAACGCAAATGAGCCGGCCGATCGCATCTAACGTACCTCCCGAAATCCAAATTAAACGATTCCTCAGTCTTAACTCGCACTTCCGGACTAATGTTACTTCCGACTATAAGTTTCGTCGTCACTCATCGCTTGTAACAACTGATGTCAATACTGTAGACCGTCGATCGAACCGCCTTTGCATTCTGCAATCCACCAACGACGCTGATCAATACATACCACGTGTTTATCAAAGCCCTCGATTCTCTCAAGCAAATTTTCACGACTTTGTTCTGAGGAAGAGTGTAATATATATTTTATCAAAACACACTGATCTATTTAATAATTCGTTCAACTACCTTAACTCTGCACTGCTTAAGGAGCAGTTATCATTTTGATCTTTTCTATTCGTTTTAATCGTATTGCTTCTTTTAATTCATAGAACTGATCATTTGTTGGTTGAATAAAATTATATATAGAATGGTCAGGATGGTTATGTCTAAACCGAAGGTTAAGTATTGTTTTGGGAGAAAATATACTCCTGATGAAATAGTATAAATTCGATATGGATCGACACTGAGAGAAATTTCACATAATATAATATCCGTGAAAATCTAGTAAAATGTTACCGTCCTCCAAAATAAACCGCAGTCGTAACTGATATAGAATAGTTTTTAAGTGAGAGTAGGCGAATATTTCCGTAGAAGCACGGTAA
Source organism: Ceratoteleas bidentatus (assembly GCA_022817645.1). Lineage (NCBI taxonomy): Eukaryota > Metazoa > Arthropoda > Insecta > Hymenoptera > Scelionidae > Ceratoteleas > Ceratoteleas bidentatus. Next base: position 3,557 of record JABFPB010003078.1, on the reverse strand, counting down.
AATTAAAAAATTATACGGTGCGGAGAAAAGTTTCAACGGTGGCACGGTAAACATTTCAATGGCAGAACAGTAAAAATTCCGATAATGGGACGATGTATTTCTAATGCCAGCACAGTAAATGAAATATATTTGTCTTATTCACATTTATGATTGAGTGTGCATTAAAATTGATTTATCTATATTAACGTAAAATAAATAAAAATATAATATTTCAATAAAGTCATACTATTGATTAATATATTTCCAAGTAAAAATCCAATTAGTTTTTAGCGAATTAATCATGGCGCTAACCAGGCTGTAGAAAATTGTACTTGTCTACATAAAACTGGCAAGGAACTAGCCAGAAATTGGCAATTCCAACTTGTTATAACAAGAAGTTATAATTCGTGAGAATCTAGTCTAGTTTCCGCCAAGTAAAACTTTTGCTATACTAGATTGGTAAACCAGACTACAACCATTTTAGGTACTGGCAAGTCAAAGTTATTTAGTTTGTACTTGCTACTTATTAGACAGGTATCGGATAGTCAACATTGATGAAATAATTAATAATATAAATATTTTAATTGTCTTGCTTGTTAATAAATTAACAATTATATTTGTAAAGACCACTGCTCAACTGGAAAATGATTGCATTGAGTAGTTCATTAATTAATTAATTTAAATGTATTAAAGGTAATGAGATATTAATAATATAATAATTTATACAATAATTAATAATTATAAATAATGAACTCAATATTCATAATATACATTTATTGTTATTAAATTCTTTTACTTTGTGGTATGAACAGTCAAACAAATTGACTTTTCAGCGGCGAAATATATATCGGCGTCACAGTTCAGGGAGAAGACGGCAGTGCTACAGATCTGAAGACAAACCGTGTTAAACATTCCTGGCAATTTTGTCAAATTTTCATGCAAATCGTGGATATTTCCTGCCAAACCCTGGAAATTTTCGTGATTTGCCTGGAAATGTGAAAAAATGTCCAGGATACACAATGGAATTGCTTTTATCCCAGGAAGGAGAAAAACTAAGCTGCATTTTACTTGGAATAATCGCGAGGCCTGAAAGCTAAATTGTTTTGTTATCTTGTACATGGGAAAAAATAATACTAGTTAGGCTAACATTGCAAAATATTAACCGTAAAATGCTAAGCTTGCATTCTCTCAATGCAAAGTCTATGGTTCCATGTTAGACCAACATTATCAAGTCACTTGGGGCCATCCATAAATGGCGTCACGCTAAATTTGACTATTTTTACTCCCCCCTCCCCCATGTCACACATTTTCAAACGTCTGCCTATCCCTATAACACAGACTGTCACACAACACCGACCCCCCCCCCCTTCTCTAAGTGTGTGACATCATTTATGGATAACCCATGAAATTTATCCATGGTTGTTCCAACCATGGATAAAACACATTTTTGTTTTAATCATGGTTGGAACAACATGAAAACACCGTTAAATCAGCATTATGAGGCTAAGGTTAGAATTCACGTCATTTTAACAGGGAGCCCGTGTAAATACAGGTCATTTATGACGCAATACTGCGATACAACCACTGAAAATTCACCGTGAAATTTGTCTCAGTGCAGTATTAATGTCGAATTGACGATTTATTAATTCGGTACTGAATTAACTTAAGAATGATTCCTTTGTCCATGCTGACTGAATATTAAATCAATGGAGGCATTACATATTTTTTCATCTAATATTTGACTGAAGTATAACAATTCAGATTTATACCATAAGTACGGAAAAAACTGAACAGTACTGACTACTATCCGGCGCAGTAATCAATGTTGTCCACAATCGGAATGCCTTAAAACAGTAACCAGTCTAGTACACTACTCAGTACTGTTCTGACAACACTGGTTACTGGACAGTAGTCAGTACAGTCCAGTTTTTGTGAGCAGTACCTTAATTCAATATATTCGCAAATTAATGTCATTCTGATATCATTCTTCATATTATAAATAAGGAGTTTCTCAGTATCAATAAATTGTCAAACCAAAAACTATATTCAGTCAATATCGAATCTTCCCTTACTGCAATTGTAAATTTACAAAACATACCGATATAAGTTTAAAACAATTAATCAAAGTTTAAGTATCACATGTTACCCTTCATAGAAAAACTGAAACTTCCAAAGTGTATATTTTCGTTGCAATCGCATTATTTCGAGTTCTTGATATAAGCACCTTAATTATACAAGTAACCTTTTCGTTGCAAATGAAAAACTGTTGCATAAATAAACAAAAACGGAGCGGCGCAGCTTTTTTTGCGAGCTTAATGGATGCCTTCGCAAATGGAAATTTTATCGCGTTTTCATCCGATTATGAACTGCGCGTTTAGTCAGCTCACGTTTGCACTAGGGAGCCACATAGTTTGATCCACCTGAACGATCAATTGGCCGGCAATCAACGAACTCGCGCGTACCGTCGCTTTGATTTCCACGCGATCCCGCGCGGTCGACACTTTGTCATGTAACAGCCACTTAACACTGGACTAACACGGCGACCGAGTTCTGTCTCGGCCAGGAACGCGACATGTATTTCTACGATTAATTAATAAAAGGAATAAAATGAAACTGAAAGGACGTTGCGTTATCATTATGCCATCCTGTTGATTCGAGTGACAGAAATTAATTTGGAATAATCCACGATAATTGCCTAAACTTGCATGAATGATAAGTTTATTTTTAAAAATGAATTGACTTAGTGGAACGTAACTTATATGTATAATTTGTTGTTTTATTGTTATTATTTTGTTGTATTACGTTTTATATATCTTATTGATTTGTCGTAAGTTCAAATCGCTTTGTTATGAAATTGAACATTTAAGTGAAAGAGACAATAGAGAAGCTACGGTTAATCTGATAAATTCATTCTGTTGAAGTGTTTGATCGCGATTTTGACGTATAATTTTCTGAATTGAAACAAACTCGTTTTCTCGGGCTGATTTCTTTAAACGCATTTAAATAATGCTTTTTATATTTATATATTATTTTTTGCAATATTTACAGTAAATTTCACTACATCATGTTCACTATATCTCTATAGCAAATAACGATACATCAATTAAGATTGATGTTTTTACCACTCCACTTTTGTTAATTTACCATACCGAACGCGAAAAGTTTGTAGAAGTTACAATTACTTTTTGAACGGACACGATACGTCGCAGTAACTATCGTATAGTAAAATTTAGTAGAAATATAAAAACATTTAATAGGATGTTTTTCAATCAAATATGCTAAGAATTATGGAACGCATCGAAGGTATACTTAACATGTAAAATGGTTTTCTCAATATGATACCATGTGATGCAATCATTCTTATTTTATAGTAAACTTAAAGGTACACCAATTTTCATTCAATTTCAATTTAGTTTTCGCCAAAATGTTCGGAATTCAGTTTTGAACAAATCTGTCAGACAGAATTTTGACAGCATTTATAGTTTTCTGGCAATCCACGACTTTATGAAAGAATGTCACAAACAGGTCAAAAATAGAGCTCTTTTCGAGTTTTCTTTTACATTAACATGAATAACTTT